>PVIH01004533.1:63600-138738 GCA_004025045.1 Sigmodon hispidus
CCACTAGTGAGTGAGTACATCCCCTGCTTATCTCTCTGAGTTTGTGAGACTTCGCTCAGGAGGATATTCTCCAAATCCATCCATTTGCCTGTGAATTTTAGGATATCATTTTTCCTTACTGCTGTGTAGTATTCCATTGTGTAGATGTACCACAGTTTGTTAATCCATTCTTCAGTTGAGGGACATCTAGGTTGTTTCTTTAGAATAAAATTGATTTGGAGGTTTGAAAAAAAAAGATACACAGGGAGTCTGAATGCTATATGGTGTCTTGCAAACTTTGAATTTTCAAATTGTTAATGTACAAAAAAAACAATAGCTGCTGAGAGACATGAGATTATGAAAACTGCTAAATTAAACCAACTTATATATTTTAAAAATATCTTAACTTCAAAATAGAAGTCAGACAACATGTGTTGGGAGAAAGATTATAGTGAGAAGACAAAGGCTGTTGATTCCCTCCAGATTAATAGAGATCAGGTTTGATCAAGTATCTTGGCTACAGACATGGGCGATGAAGCCAAGAAAGACTGCAGAACAGGTGACATGTAAGCTTATTCCTGACAAGGAACAGATCTGAGATAAGACATGATAAATCTTGTTGGCTACCGAGTCTTTATGACTTATTATTCCATGCCATTCTTTCATTTGGCATGGATAGAGATTTATATTGCACTTAGATTATACAGTCCAAATGAACTTACAAGTTAACAGATGCCTTTTACCTGCTCAGGCATTAAAAAAAAAAAAACCTTAACTGATTTGTGCACATCACACATTCTATACTTGTGTTAATGCAGATACTAATGTTACCTTTGGAAGTTAATGTATTTTCAGAGCAATGGGTGGCCCAAGTGACCTAGCATTTTAGAGTGCCTGTGTTGCAATTTTGTCAGAGTTCTACATCCAGAACAGCTTTAAGACTGCTGACTGAGATGGTCCAGCCTCACAGACTACTCCAGCCGGGACTTTAGATAAGCCTTGCACTTTCTCATTGCACAGAAACTGGGCAACATATAATAGCTAACTCTCCTAGAACTTGATCATTATCACAATTTTACCAGGGTCCCCTAAAGATGCCAGTATGCCCAGCAGTCTAGAGAACATACTACCCACATTCCCAAGAGGTGGGTGGATAGCTTTTGGTTATTCAATGGGTCATAGAGGTTTATCATAGTTTAGGAGTGTTGTTTACAAGTTGTTGTTGGTCGTGGTCAGAAAAAAAAACTAAACAAAGGAGTTAGATTCAAGGATCTTTTCCTGAACAAAAAAGGGGTGAATAGTTTAGAACTAATGCAGTAAAAGGGTAGATTGTTGAGTCTACTTTTGATCAACTACTAGTCTCAAATATTTTACATTGGTATGGATTTTTGTATATTGATATAAATTTACTGTTATTTTGTTATAATATATATGCACATATATATACATATATAGTTTTATTTTTGTTGAAGGTATTATATACCTAGGCAGCTTGTTTCAAAATGTTATATAAAATTTTAGACTTTGAAAGCTATTTAGGGTAGCGAAAACAGCTTAAGAGTCATCTTTAACTATCATTCTTATAGTTATGCTAGGTATGTTTTCAAGATTATGCAGAGATATATTTTAGATAGATAGGTTATATTCAAATACCTCAAAGATCTACAGAATATTCCATTTAAAATGTTTTAATAACATAAGGCTTTTCATGACAGTGAGACACATTTGCTCCTAGCAGCACTAATTTACTTCAGAAAGGAATGATGAGCATCAGAGAACCTCCATATAAAGTTTTCTTCTTTATGGCAAGAAACTGCTCTTGCCACAATTGCTGACAATATGCTGTCCAAACCAGACCAGCAAGAAGCAAACATTGCCAAGACAGGATAAGACAGTCCTTCAAAAATTACTGCTTCACAGAAAAGTCTGTCAGATATTCTGGGCCTGTAGGCCATAGATGGATGTCCCAACATTGCATCGGAACCTTAAGTGTCTCTCCAGGCAGCCATCTGTTTCTGTCATTTCTTTCAGTTTTGAAAGTTGCTTGCTTTGCATTTTCTGTTTACTAAGATAATATTATATCCTCTTGAGTCTTTGACGGAGGAGAATACTAGATAGTCATAGTTATAGCTTTCCTTAGTTATAATAAAAGGTAAATTGATACAGACCTTTAGATTCATCAAGTTAAAATAAATAGTGGAGTATTTTCTTCAATTATGCCAAATACAAATGGACTGAACATTGTACATGCAATTTTTATCTGATAATTGTTTATAGTTTTATTATGTCAGAGTTTAAACCTTTCCTTTTTATTTTGACAAAATGTGAAATGTTATGGAATAATCTTTTTGTACACTGTGAAGATTTTCACTCAGATTGATTTAATAAAAAGTTGACTGGCCAAAAAAATATAAAATAAAATTAGAGGTTTCTCACTTAGCAGGTGCAAGGAACCCAAATTCAATCCCCATTAGTGCAACATGCTTTTAAATTTATATTTTAAGAGTGAAAAGCAAGTCAAAGAATAGTCAGTTTCTTGATCATTATTTAATTTTATAATTTTCACCAAATAACTATGAAGACTTTTAATTGGAGAATTTATTTTACAGTGCTGGGTATTGAATCCAGAAGCTTAGTCCTCTACCACTGAGTTGCATTCTGCAAATGTTAACAATATGGTCACTTAAAGAAGACATAAAAAGTGATGCCACCAATTAACATCCCAATGTGTATGAGAGACTTCTCATGAGACTTCAACTTTAGAAGAAGAGTTAGAGACAATAGTTTACAGGTTTTCAGGGTAGACATGAATGTAATGTACACATGAAAATGTGAAGCCATTATATTTCTCCCGAGAAGCCCAGCTGATGTCCTCATCCTCTATGTCTGCAGAAGCCAGAGGTAGCAAGGTAATCAGTCTCACATACTCACAGTGTCCATGAGGCCAGTGGGAGGGTAGTAGCATTAGAGGTGAGAAAAGAGACTGCTACCTTCTTCCATCCCTATGAATGACCAAGCAACACAGTTTCTTGAGCCTAGTCAGCAATGAAAATAATGTACTGGTGGGCATCCTTAAGTAGTTTTGAATGGACCCAGATCCTGCCTTGGCTTCTTGCTTTCATGAAAGAATATATAAAATATTACTTTAAATCTGAAGTATTATTTTCCATTTTATGTGCTTTTGAACACTGTTATTTGAGTGAGGTTATTTACTAAAGAGAAATTAACAGGAAATGTAGTGAAGTTTGAACAAACATCAACCTTGAGCTCTAAGATACATTAAAAAGTATTGTGTGTGTGTGTGTGTGTGTGTGTGTGTGTGTGTGTGTGTGTGTGTTTATGACTTAATTAAAATTTGGGGGACATTAAGATACAACATTAGCATAATTTCTACACTCTTTTTATGCTCCTACAATTTCTACTTTGTTTCCTCAGGCCCCACAAATTCATACCTCTTCTCTAATTATATATAAATATATACATGTGTGTATGTGTGTGTGAGAGACAGAGAGAGAGAGAGAGAGAGAGAGAGAGAGAGAGAGAGAGAGAGAGAATATGTGTGTGTATACGTATTTACACACACATGTGACTGCTGGGGCCATTCAGTATTGCTGTGATTTAAGGCTGACTTTTAAGATTGGATAATTAATTTATCATGAGTTCTGTCCATGGAGGAGACTGATTATCCATCTCACTGCAGCCATTAATGGTTCATAGTTCTTCACCTAGGTTCAGTGGGCTTATGAGAGTTCCTCTATTTACATTGGAATGTCAACTGGCATTGTCACTGTTGAGGGTCTTATTTAGGTGACCATATTTTTAAGATTTCATGAGCATAGCTTCCCTGTCACATACAGAAGAAACAATCTCACAGCAAACATCCTGGTCCTCTAGCTTTTATAATCTTTTTCATTCACATTATGACCATCACCTGAACATGCTTTATAGATACTCTGGGTTTTCTATTTCCCTGAAGGATTTCTGACCCCTAAAAAATGTTTGTCATTCAACTGTTTTGTCTTATGTCTTTGTGATCTCCATGCTTTATTCAAAACACATACCCCTTTTCTTCCCCATCTCTTCTTACTAATGCCAAGATCTACATTTTGCTTACCCTGAGCTTTTTCTTTTTAAATTCTGATAAAATTGTGTTTAAACTTCAAAAATATTTATGAATTGGTGTAGGGTTGTACACATTTAATCCTAGCAGTTGGGGGTTCAGACAGGTGGACTTTTAGTAAATTTGAGGCGATCCTGATTTACATAGACAGTTTCAGGATATCCAGGGCTATAGAGAAACTTTGCATCAAAAAATACAGCCTCAAAAATATAGTCATTTACAGGTTCTCATAATATAACTCAGGCTGATCTTGAATTATCATTCTCTTGTCTGTGCCTCCAGGACACTAGCTTTGGAAATATATTTCAGTGCAAATGATTTTTTTAAAATATAGTTTTATTCACATATTTTCATTTCATTTTTTAAAGAAGATCTTTTTATGTATCTTCCTGTTGCCATAGGTCTGCAAAGGCCACACCACACATTGTGAATCTGTTATTAACATAGTCACTGTCAATGACATTTTGGCTGTTTTAAAGAGATATGGTTTATAAATAATACTGTTTATCACATTAAAATAAATAGTTCAACAGCTCTTAGCTAATGATGTTTTCATACATCTTTCTCTCCATTTTTGCCTCAAGACTTCCATGAACTCTGCTCTATGTACAGAATTATCAATGTTGCTGATGTTTTTATGATTGTCAAATCATAAATATGAATAAAGTCACATTTTCTATCCTTGTTCAAGCTCTCTTCCCCCTCCCTTCTGTTCCAGTCACTCTCTCTTCTCCACATCTCTTTATCTCCTCCCCAGCAAGGGCAGGAGGTCCCAAGGTCTCAAGGTGGCTTAGTTCAGCATCCACTCCAGGCAGATACACTTTCCTCACCACAACATCAAGACTGGGTCAGGTGTTCCTCTGGAGGGAATAGGCTCCAAGGTACCAGTCCAAGGTGTTTCAGATGCCAAGCTGTTCAGTGGTTGTGGTTTGCAACTTGGGCATGCTTGGCTTTTTGCTTTTTTGTTTAGAGTCCACTAATGAGTGAGTGCATCCCTTGTTTATCTTTCTGGGTTTGAGATACCTCGCTCAGGAGGATATTCTCCAAATCCATCCATTTGTCTGCAAATTTTAGGATATCATTTTTTCTTACTGCTGAGTAGTACTCCATTGTGTACATGTACCACAGTTTGTTAGTCCATTCTTCAGTTGAGGGACATCTAGGTTGTTTCCAGGTTCTTGCTATTACAAATAATGCTGCTAAGAACATAGTTGAGCTAATGCTTTTGAGATGTGAATGTGCCTCTTTAGGGTATATACGCAGAAGTGGTATTGCTGGATCCTTGGGAGATTGATTTCACATTTTCTGAGAAACCACCATATTGGATTCCAGAGTGGATGAACAAGGTTACACTCCCACCAACAATGGAAGAATGTTCCCCTTGCTCTGCAACTTCTCCAGCATAGGCTGTCATCTGTGTCTTTTATTTTAATTAACTCGTTCATCTAGAGTGTCTGAGTTTCAGGCATCTAGAGCAGTATTCAGCTAGAGCTACAGAACTGTCAACAAGGAGACATTATCCATTTGTTGTGTCTGATATGAAAGCTGTGGCCATGATGGCACTTGAATCCTTGACATGTGGGTTGTAAAAGTGAGGCATTGCATTTGAAGCATTTCATTGAGTGTTTACTGACTTAAACAACCATATGCACCAAGTGAATATCATGTAGACAGTAGAAACCTGGGATGTGATAATGAACACATTTAGGAGAGATACTCAGGATATTTGGCTACTCTGCTGGGTCCCCAGGGTCTTCTTACTCCAGGTAGTTCTAAGATGTGATTTGACCCCAGAATGCTCTGTGAGAGCTTCAAATTTAGCCACTCCCTCTTTCTTTCAGGTTCTCTGTATTCTTTCCTAGCTGTAGCTGCCATAATCAAAGAAGATCAATGGTACAGACTTCAAAGCATCAGAGGGTCACCACTATTCCCCACTCTGGTGCCACTCTTATTGGTAGGACAAAGTACATCTGTAGTGGGATTATGCTGATATTTGTCCTGCCTATGGGTTTAATAAAAAGCTGATTGGCCAAAGGCAAACAGAAGTGTGGGTGGGGCTACCAGGCTAAGAAAACTCAGGAATATCTCAGAGCAGACACAGATGCCAGACAGATGCCACAAATACAAGGAGGAGATGGCAGAAGATACAGAGGAAAGAAGCTAAAATGCTGCTATGAGAAAAGGTACCGAGGTACATGGCTGAACAAGATGGGTTAATCCAGATGATAGGGTTAGCAAGTTATATGCCTGGGCCCTAGGTCAATCAGCATAAAAATAATATATGCCTGTGTATGATTATTTGAGGCTAAGCGGGGCTGAGAGTGGGTCCAAATCTTTGTTTCAGGCCTGGAAAGTCTAGGTCAGAAACATTTACAACAAATGGCAGCCCAATATGAGTGATATCCACACACATAAAGCTTGAGAAAAATTAAGAGTTCTAGATCACAGAATCAGAGCCAAAATCTGCTTTGAGTTGTGTGTCTCTCACGTGAGCTGTAGTTCAGAAATGCCCTAGTGAGGCATGTGGGCTCAGGCTTTGATGGGCTCAAGGCAGGCATTTTAAACCAAGACTGATTCCCGAAGTCTCACAAAAGACTTGGAATAAGAAACAAGCTGCTTATAGTGGATTTAAAGTTTCTGTTCCTACAGGCAAAAGGGAACAGAGTCAAAGATTGATTCTTAGTGTTTTCTTGGATCAGCTCTGTTTGATGGAGGCAAGCAAAGGCAAGGCTTTTGTTAACTGAAATTCCCTGATTCAGCCTTATAGGCAAAATACTTGTGAATCTTTTAAAAGGCATGCTGACAAATACATCAATGGAGTTAATGAGCAGCATATTGCAGTAATTTACTTGATGAACCCTAAAAATCCCCTGAGTGGTAATGGTGTCTGATAATTAGCTAAAAAGCTAAAGTTCAGCTAAACTAGGAGCTGAGTGGAGCCAAGCAGCTGCCCTAGTGATGCCTTTAATCCTTAGCCCCACACTTTAGCAGGTTAAGTGTGTGCTCAGAATAAAAGGAAACTGGGTGGAGGGTTAAAAGTATGAACAGAACAGATAGTAATAAAGAGATCTGGGTGGAGTTAGTCACCCCAGCGAAGCCTTTAATCCTTAAGCCAAACCTTGGCAGATTAAAGATATGTACAGAAACAAAGAAACAGAGGAAACTGGTTGATAGATTAAAGGTGTGCAAAAACAGAAAGAAATAGAGACAGTTGGGTGGGTCAGCCACCCTAGCTAAGCAAAAGGTAATCAGAAACTGAAAAAGATAAGAGATATACAGTAGAGACAGGTTTTAAAAAACTCCATAAATGGTTTAGGGTGTGTTTAAAATATAAGTAGGCTTGAGAGAGAAAATAAAAAAGAAAAAGGATAAAGAAAGTCCTTAAAAGAAAAAGAAATAGAGTACAAAGAAATAGTAATAAGCCACGTAAAAATGGAAACTACAAAGAATGTCTGGATACTGTATATTATGGTCTTGTCTTTAAGTTTTTTGACTATAAAGGAAGTAGTAAAAGCTGCTAAAATTCTTTTGAATATAAGTGCTGTCGCATTAATCTAACCTATATATTTGATAAATGAGTTGACATTAAAATTAAAATCCAAAGACTTTGGAGAAGAGATTTTTTTTTAAATTTCTACAGAAAGTGAGAAGCTATAAATTTCACAGCTAAAGAAAATAAAGTTTGATCAAGGAAGACCCCCTGAAGAGTTTCCAGTGGAAATGGACGTCCCAGTTGATTCAGAACTTCAGAGCACCTCTGTTGCAGTTTCCTCTGAGTTCTGCATCCAAAACAACTTCAAAAAGACTGGCTGAGATGACCCAGTCTTATACACTACTCCACTAGAGACTTACCCATAATTCTAAATTTTTCTTTGGAACCCCATGGGATTGTCAGCACCCTCATTCAGCAGGAAGTAGCCTAGAGGACTACACCCACATTCCCCCAAAATGGATTATGGATGTTTGTGTTTGTTTACATGTTGGGTATAATTTGTTATAGATAATTGGATAAAAAGGATATTAGAAGGACTCTGGAAATGGATGGAGAGGCATAGGAAATAGGTAAGAAATTTACTGTGGTCCTTTTTGGTTAGAGCAACAGAAGAGACACCTTCTTTCCAAGACACTGGTGAAGAGGGATAGTCAGCTAGTTGTTTCTCAACCTTTCTGAGATAGCAGATTTTCACTTCAGCCTCTGACTCCTCAGTCTTTATTGGTGTACAGAATGATAGAGAATTAAAAACTACATTTGATGGCAGTGGCAGGAGACAGATCTGGTAGGACACAGAAGTCCTACTCAGCCTGCTGTCTTAGCAGTAACTGTCAAGCCATAGTTACTGGCCAAAACAGCAGTAGAGTCAGGAGCAGCTCTGTGCTGGCAGAAAATCAAAATTTGTCTATTTCTGGGACCTTTGTTTAATTATACTGATTTTTCTGTTTTTCTATTCAAATACAACTTTGGCTTGATTACTTTAGTTTTACATATTTTTTTTTTTTTTTTTTTTTTTTTTTTTTTTTTTTTTTTTTTTTTTTTTTTTTTTTTTTTTTTTTTTTTTTTTTTTTTAGAATTTAAAAACTAAATCCCATTAGTTAAAGTTTCCTTTCAGGATCATTTTAAATTTTCCAGTATTTTGAAATTTTATAAATGTTTTAATATACAAAAACCATCTGGAGATTTGATTAATAAGGTTTGCATTAATATGTGTTTTTTGAAACAAATTGCCAAGAAACTCTCCTTTATAGACATTAAATAATGAATTCTGTATTTTGTGAGCAATAAGAAATGATTATCTATATGACTATGAGTTTTATTAAAAGACAAATATTCATTAAGAATTAGTGTTTCAGGTTTGTTTTTATTTTTCTACTCCATGAGTGCTGCAGTTGACTGAAATATCGGAAGTTAAACATTATTATGGCCATGGGTGGTGTTCAGGGTCCAATCTTTAAACTGTGCACTTGAAATTCCCATTTCTTTGTTTTACCAAAGTAATAAACTCTTTGAAGGTGTCTTTTTCACCGTGCAAAAAAAAAAAAAAAAAAAAAGAATATTAGATTTGGGGTTCTTCTTATTTTAAAAAGAGAAAAAAGAGAAATGTAGTGGGATTATGCTGGTAATGCAAATATTTGTTCCACCTATGGATTTAATAAAAAGCTGATTGGCCAAAGGCAAACAGGAAGTGTGGGCAGGGCTACCAGGCTAAGAAAACTTAGGAACATCTCAGAGCAGACACAGACACCAGACACAGATGCCAGAGAGCCGCCACAGACACAATGAGGAGTTTGCCAGCAGACACAGAGGAAAGAAGCTGAAATACTGTTATGAAAAAAGGTACTGAGCTCCTGAACAAGATGGGTTAGTTCAGATGAAGGAGTTAGCAAGTTATATGCCTGGGCCCTAGGTCAATTAATGTGAAAATAATATATGCCCGTGTGTGATTATTTGAGGCAAGGTGAGACCAAGAGTAAGACTAAACCTTTGGTCCAGGCCCGGGAAGTCTGGGTGAGAATGATTTACAACATACAACCTTTTACTTTTTATAGCTCTAGTCCTTTTCAACTCTTTCTCTAGCATACATACAGTAACTGTTTATTATTGGGTTAACCATGTCAGTTACTACAAGATGGTATTTAAATAAAATAATAGTGTTTGTAACTGCTTTATCTCTCCTCCTCATCTTCTACTTCTTTAGAGAGAAGCCTCAGAAAATGGAGAAGTTGCCCTGGGTGCAGATTTCTAAGGAAATCACCTGTATTCCTACTTGTACCTTTTTTGAAGTAGAACTAATGGCAACATGTCTTTAAGCCTTAGTTTCCTTGAATTTAGGACACATAGTAACTTTTCAAAGCTGGGCAAAGCCTTTTTGATATATCATTTTGACCATAATCAGCTAAATTAGGCTCAATAGTTTAGGGGTGGGTTCTGCTCAATGGTCTAAGCCTTGTGCAAAGTGAAACATTGAAGTTTGCATAGGGTTTTGGAAGAGTATGCTCCTTTGGGAGAAATAAAACAGCATAGCAGTGGTAGAGTGTTAATAGTCCAGACAATATTGCAGAGTAGTGAAATGTTAAAGCCCTTCCTTTTGATAAGTAGACTGAGTCAAAAGACTTCTAATGGGCTCATGCTGCAGATGTTTCTAATTGGCTTCAGCATTCCCAGTTCTCACACCCTGATAAAATGAATGTGTGGGAAGCCTGGCAATGGTGGAACAAATATTTCACAGGATTGTTTTTTCTTATCATCATAAAGATAATAATTACATGAATCAATTATAAGAAGGATACTCTGTGGTAAATACAGAGAAATTCACATGCAAGTTGAAGATTATAAAACCCCATTCTTACCCCAGTCAGTGGCTGTTTCAAGAGGGTGAATCAGTTTTCTTCAGGAGTATAGTCACTTCTAAGTGGCCAGGGAGATATTAAATTATCTCTCACTCAAGCTCATGCAAGCTACCCTGATGGAAGTCAGTGCGACATAAAATAGAACAAGAAAGTAAGTGGCAGAAGCTGTTGGGAAGAAAAATAGGGTTTAAAGGAGTGTGAAAAGGACAATCAGGTACCAGAGGAGATAAATATAATCAACATATACACAGGAATAAAGCAGATAATACTTATTGCAAAGTGTTTTGAAAGAGACAAATAGCAGAGACATAACTGAGCTACAAGTAAAAGCCTGGCTGGAGAAATAGGAAACCTGCCATCTTGGTGTGTCAGACTATGTTTTACAAAGAAAATCACAACCAAATTTGTTCTACAAATTTTCTTCTTACATTCTAGGAACAGATTTTTATCTTTCTACAACATTTTACTCATACTCCAGTTGAGGCCCTTCTAGCTATTATGAACTTACTATTCTAAGATATTCTAGTACCTTCCTATAGGGGAATGATTTTGTCACTTCTCTATATTTCTCCCATGGGTTGTACTGTACTGGGAAGGATTTTTCCTAAGATGCATTCTTTTATGGCACCACCACTGCCATTTATTAGTTTCACTCACAAGGCCTGGCCACATCTCAATGTTTTGGTTGAGTAATACTTTGGAAGAGCTTTGGCTCATTGCATCACAGCAAACAGACATTCATGCAGGGAAACTTTCGGGTAGTTTCAGCATCTGTAGTGCTGCATCACTCCAAATTTCAAGACCTCATGGTGGAAAAAAACCATTTTGGCGTACTACTCAGCAGTAAGAAAAAAATGCTATCCTAAAATTTGCAGGCAAATGGATAGATTTGGAGAATATCCTCCTGAGGGAGGTATCACAAACCCAGGAGGATAAGCAGGGGATATACTCACTCATTAGTGGACTCTAAACAAAAAAGCAAAAAGCAAAGCATATCCAAGCTGCAAACTACAACTGAACAGCTTGGGATCTGAAATACCCTGAACTGGCACCTTGAATCCCACCACCTCTAGAGGAACACCTGACTCAGTCTTGATGTTGGGGGGAGGAAACTGGTTCTGCCAGGAGTGGATACTGAACTGAGCCATATTGTGACCTTGGGACCTTGGGACCACCTACCCATGGTGGGGATGGGGAGATGGGGAGAAGAGAGTGACTGGAGGGGGTGGGACAGGGGAGGGAGCTTGAACAAGGATATATATGGATAGAAAATGTGACTTTATTCATAATAAAAAGAACCCATTATGCCTTGTCCAAGTTCTTTTTAGATGTTCTCTCTCTCTCTCTCTCTCTCTCTCTCTCTCTCTCTCTCTCTCTCTCTCTCTCTGTGTGTGTGTGTCTCTCTGTCTCTGCCTTTCTCTCTCTCTCTCTATTTCTGTGTGTGTGTGTGTGTGTGTGTGTGTGTGTGTGTGTGTGCATGCATGCTTTCATGTGCCTGCAATTTTTTTCTTATTTTAATCTCTATCTTAGTGAGTGCCCTAGTCTGGTCTTTCTGTCTTAGCGTTTGAGCTCTGCACCAATTAGTCTAAGTCTTTTCTCAAATTCTTGGCTCTGACAATAACTAAAAAATAATTGTTTCTAGGTGTGCACATTTTTATTTCACATGATATTGGACTTGGCTGGAGTCTAGGTGATGAGAAGACACTGGAAAATTCATAAATGCTAGAAGAGTCCAAGTACAAGTTTTGGTGAAAGGTTGGATTTGGAATATGTGTTTTTGGAATCTAAGTCAAGCACACTCTTTTCAAACTTATGAGCAAGAAGATTGCCTATAAACACTTATGATAATGTTGGAAATAACACATGAGCTCTCTGGGATCAGAGAGCAGCTGTGGGTCACAGAGTCTTAATTTGATTCTACACAGCTCTGGGGTAAGATTGGAGAGACAGTTGTGGGAAAAATGAAGGATGAAAATTGATATGCCAAATGGTATAGGTGACCTATAGCTGGCTCACAGGGAAGTTCATAGGGAGTTATACCCCTGTCACTAGTGGTCAAGAGCAGAGGTCATCAAATGTCTCTATTTAATAGCAGAAAAGCCTGAGAACTCAAGGTATCCATAGGAGAACCTGTCCAGTAAGTACTTAATATTTAGAAGTATTTGAAAATATAAAGGAAAGTCATTTGTTATTACTAACATCAGTGTTGCAGTTGATTCTCACATTAATGATCCATTTGAGAGACAGTCTTTAGGTAAAAACAGCCACCATAAGGGGTAACCTGGGGAAACTGGGAGGGAGGTAGAGCCTGCCTTGCCCACAGAATGAAAAGCTAATATGGGAGGGAAAATAACCAGTGTGAAGAAAACCCTATGGACGTAAACATTTGTTGAATACAAATTTAGCAACAATGCTAACCAAGGGTATCAATCTGAGAGGACTGATAACTGAGTTTGATGGAGTGCATGATGTAAAATCACTAAATAATAAATAATATATATGTTATATATTATAATATATATATATATATATATAAACAAACCAAGGGAATGAAGGGTTCACAAACCCAGCCAACTCTCTCTCCTCTGTGAATACACAATCACTTTCAAATTTTCTTTATTTCATGTCTGTTCATTATTATTTTTTTCTGTTTTACTGCACATAGATAGACCCTTTTCATGCACTATAATCTGAATACATTTTTACCCCTCCTTTTTCTCTTCCCAGCACTTCCCTCCCTCCTCCCCATTCAGATCTACTTCCTTTCTGCCTATAATTAGAAAAAAAAATCAGGCTTCTAAAAGACAGCAGCAAAACAGAACAAAATAAACTGTAGTAAGATAAGAGGAAAGCAATCATATCAAAGTTGAGCAAGATAAGTAAAGAAAAATATTCAAGAGCCCCATGAGAAGTCGTAAAATTTGGAGACCCACTCATTTACACAGCCAGGATTTCTATAAAAGCACTAAACTAATAGCTATCGTATATATTCAGGGGACCAGGTACAGAGTCCCTGTAGGCCCTGTTATTGCTGCTTCAATCTCTATGAGTTACTCAGTCACTTTGGAAGGCCTTGTTTTGGTGTCCTCTGTCCCCTCTGTCTCCCCCACTATTTTTGCTTCTCTGAACTCAGCAAAAAGGGATTTTTATGGAGAAATCTCATTTAGAGCTATGTGTTTTAAGATCTTTATCTCTAAATAATGTTTGAAAGTGATTTCTGTTTCTTTGTAAAATTGCCTTTCCCTACATACTTAGAAAGAATTTAGCTGCATTTATTTAGGTTTTTTTTTTTTGTCTTATCATTCCATACATTTGTTTAAGGAAGTTTTTTTTTTTCTTTTTCTTGAAGCTCACTCAGTCTCTTGTTTGTTTCCAAGATGACTTCAATATCACTAGGTAACTATATTATTGGAACTATTTTCTCTACTAATAACTATTAGTTTTGATTTTGTTTTTTCTATTTTTAAATGTTATTTTTTTAATCATCCACAACACTTTCTGTTGTTTGTATGTTTAGGATTTCAAGGCTTACTACTTTGTATTGGACAGCCTAAGGGGATTATACTTGGGAGTAGCTAATGCTTCTTCTTCTAGAAGCTCATAGCTTCCTGTGGTTTTTTCATCAAAAGTTAGACTCCTGAGAAAATTTCTTCCTCCATGTTAATGTCCATTGATATTACTATACTTCTGGTCTTGTTTGTGAAATCACTGCTAGGAAAGACAGTCTCACACACAGCAGTCTGCTTTATATTCTGGCTGTTGCCATTTTTCTGTTTTCTCTTCGGAGACATTTCCTGAGTCATAGATGCAGGGTCTATGCTGGAGATGTATCATTTGAGCCTCAGCTTCCTACAATCTATTTATTTTGTTATTGTGTCTAGTTGTGTTTTTCTGTGTTGGTCTTCATTTGTCATAAAGAAAAGCTTATTTAAATAATGGTGGTAGCTACATTTATCTGTGAATATAAGGTGAAATCTTAGAGTGTATTAAGGAATCATGCTGATCTAGCAAAATTGTGGTAATTCTTTTCTAAGATCCATAACCTACTAGTCCAAGGAATATGACTATATTTCCAATGCGAGGTATGATTTTTTTCTTCTATTAAGTATTCTTTAAGTTCAGTTAGATAACTGTTATTGTTATTTGTGTCTGAGTTGTACATGCCACTTATTGTTCCTTTATGAACATCTTGACCCATATTAGCATATGCTGGTAACGGATGTTTTTCGTAGGCATTGGGACTCTGAAGGAATCTTTAATTGCTTCCTTTGGCAGCTTGCACAGTATTTTCTGAAACCATGGAAGCTAGACTACGTCAGAGACTTTCAGGGTGGATCTAGCTTGAGTTTCATCTGAGTTGTGTGTCCCAAATACATTGTGCATTTAGCAACAGGACTCTGCCCTCAATCCTAAGAAGAAACAAAGAGCTAACTCTATAATCTATACACTTTTGAGAACACATGAACTATCCTGACAAACCATTTGAAAGGTAATTTTTTGTATGTATGTGTGGTAATGAAGTTTTTATTAGCTTGTGATTTTTGTACAGAACACTCTCAGCCCAAGTTATGTTTGTGCATGCACATATACACATACATTTGTTGCATATAAGTTTAGTTAAATATAAAACAATATTACTTCTTGAGGGTTTTTATTAAGTAAACTTGGTGTTATTTGCTCCTAATCTCTCTTCTTTCTATACTGACCTCTAAACCTTCCAAAGTTGGAGCCAACTTATTGTTATTCCACTTCCCACTTCATGTTAACTGTATCCTTCCATTCCCTTCCAACTCCACTCCCATACTCCTGCCTATGGTTTTGATACTTTCTTGAATTTTGTGGATCCTCTTCAGTTGTATACTCACATCTGAACACTTAGAGCTAGGAACACCACATGAGAAAACATGTGGCATTTTTCTTTTTGGGTATGAGTTATCTCATACAATATAATCTTTTCTAGGTCCATTTATTTACCTGAAAACTTTATGATTTTATTTTTTTTTCAGCAGAGTAGTATTCCATTGGATATACAGACCACATTTTTATTATCCATATATCAGCTGATGAACATGTAAGCTATTTCCTCTATTGTGAATAGAGCACAATAAATGAGAATAAGCTGCATATCAGTGGAGCAGGATATGGTGTCCTTTGGGTGTATGCTCAAGATTACTATACCTAGAGCAGTTGGTAAATCTATTTCCAACCATTTGAGAAACCTGCTACTGATTCTGTAGTGGTTGCATTAATATGCACCACCATCAACAGTGAATAGGTGTTTCCCTTTTCCAACATACTCTCTGCAAGTGTTTTTTTGTCATTTGTTTTTGTTTTAAGTTTTCGCCATTTTTGACTAGATTAAGATAGAATCCTATGATAGGTTTAATTTATATTACTCTGGTGACTAGACTAATGATGTTAAACACTTAAAAAATTTCTTTATAGTGGCAATGTCTCATACCTTTAAATACAAAATTCAGGAGGCAAAGGAAGGTAGATCTCTATGAATTCAAGGCAAGCTTTGTCTACAGAGTGAGTTTCAGCACAACCAAAGTTGTAACACAGAGAAACTCTGTCTCAAAAACAACAACAAAAATTTCTTACCCAAATACATTTATTTTGAGAATTCTCTGTTTAGTTCCATGCCACATTTTAAAAAAATAAATCCAGGTTTAATAGACAGAGCAAAGCAATTCTTGGTGATCTTGGTGACCCTCAGAAAGGCAGAGGAAGAGACACATGGCAAATATGGCTACCTGTAGGTGCATTTCTTTTAAACTGCCAAGGAAGTAGTAAGAGATTCCAAAAGACAATTAATTATAAATGCTGCTAAATTAGTCTAACCTATATATTTTATAAATGAGTTGACTTTAAAATGTAAATCAAAAGTTATACTACTTTGGAGAAGAGGTTTTCTTTTTATTTTCATGAAAATGAGAGGCTTTATTAGCAGTTAAAGAAAAGATTTGATCAAGGAAGACCCACTAAAAAAATCTCTGATGGGAAGAGATGGACACATCATCTTCAAGGTGCTGACTAAGATGATCTAGCCTTAGGACCTCCATAAGATTGCCAGCACCCCAACCAGGAGGAAATAATAACAGAAAGCTATGCCCAATTTTCAAACTATTATCTATAAATGTTTGTTTTTATTATAAATGGTTAATGGATATAAACAATTTCTTTCTAGGAAAAAGGTGGAATGTGATGTAAAAATGATAAAAAATTATTGAATCTACTTTAATGTCAAAAACAATTGTTAATCTCAAAATATTTTATATTGGTATAAATTTTGGCTTATTGTTACAAATTTGATATCAATTTTTTCTACTCTGTGTATATTTTACTCTTGTTTAAGGTATTATGTTTATGTAACTCATTTAAAAATGTGACATATAATTCAGAAATACAGATTAATAATCATTTATGATCATCAAACTTATAGTCATATTAGACTTTTTATGTATCAAAGATATATTTAAATTAGCCAAGTAATCTTCGATCACTTTAAAGACTTTCAGAATATGACATTTAAAATATTTTAAGAACTAGGACTTTTCCAGACAATGAGACACATCTGCTCCTGGTAGCATAAATCTATTTCACGAGGGCAATGGCATTAGACAAACTTTATGTGAAGTTTATTTTCTTTGTGTCAAAAATTAGCTGCACTGGGCAAAAAAGTATTCTTGCTTCAACTGTCTGACAGTCTGCTGTATAAACTAGACAGTCAGGACTCATAGGAAAGTGACCTCTAAACTATGGCAGAACACAATGCCTCACATCTCTATTGATGGCCTCTGGCAGGGGTGTGTGTGAGGAAAGACTTGTTTTCTTTAAGGGTCTGGCCACAGGGAGTTTACTTATCCTCCAGTAAGTAAATCAGCAGCATGAATGGACAATTTTGTAAATGCCCATAAGAGTGGGTATGAATCAGAGGGGCCTGATAACTGAGTTTGATGGGGTACATGATATAAAAATAATAAATATATAAATAAAGAACAATAAAATAGCAAAAAACCCCATTCTATACTAGTCAGGGTTCTCTAGAGAAACAATTTATAGAGCGTCTGTCTGTCTGTCTGTCTGTCTGTACGTACGTATGTATGTATGCAGGTATGTATGTATCTACCATATATATGGAATTTATTGACTCATAGGATGTGTTCTAGCTAGCCAAAGCAATGATGGCTATCTACCAACAGAAGATCCAATAATCTAGTAGCTGTTTGGTCCATAAGACTGGATATCTCAGCTGATCTTCAGTATATGCCAGAATCCTGAAAAAGCAGGGTTTAACGCCAGTGAAGGAATGGACTTGATAATAAGAATAAGAGCAAGTAGATAAAAAGAGCTTCCTTATTCCAGGTCTTCTATATAAGGGCCAACTTATGCTCAGATTAAAGGTAGGACTTGTCACCTCAGAAGATTTGGATTAAAGGTATGCCATCCAACTTCAAAAGATTTAATTAAGGAAAAAAATAAACAAACTCTCACAGGTATGCTGAGCCATTTGACTTTTAATTAACTACAGATGTAGTCAAGTTGACAACCAAGAATAGCCACCCATTGTCAAACTGACACACAATCATATTTCCATATGATATGTTTAGTTTACAAATAAAAGCAATAATCAATATAGTGCTTTAAGCTATAAGATTAAAAACTCAAACTACCTTCAGGAAATTTCTGAAGCTGACCAGATCCACTAGGTCTCACTTACTCAGAGAAAGCAATAAAAATGGCTATGAGTCACTCTCAACAGGTCAAGCTGCAAAGGAGACCCTGACATCATACCAGTTGCTAGAAGGAACAGAAACCAGAACTGCCTGGAAGAGACATAGACTAACTGAGGCACCTGGAAAGAGGATTTTCCAACCTGTTGAGTTTTCTGGAAGGCTGTTCAGTAAACTCCAGGCTCTCAGCTTTGGTGAGCTGTCATCATGCTGGGGGTAGCTTTGGTGAGGTATCAGGAGTCATTTATGCTCCTACAAGTAATTCCTTACCCATATTCTCATTAGTAACAACAACAAAACTCTTTGGCTCACCATTTCAAATATTGGTGGTATCTGTACTTTGGTCTGTTTTAGACACCCTATTTGGGGTAAGTAAATGTGTATGTTGTGTCTTCTCAAAAAAATTTTTGCCACACTACACCCTATAATGTATTTTATAATGGGACCAATGTGATAAGCACTACATTAACAAAACAACTCATACTGAAGTTTGTAAGGTCATATACTGATTGCATTTTTCCCAAACCCCAAAAGAAATCATACAATATCTAGCAGAGTTCATTATATATCACAGTGTGAAGGATCAAAGAGGGATCGTTTTTAAAACCTAGGTATTACCTATTTTAAGTCACTAAATTTGAAAACAGTTGGTCAGAGAGTAAGCCAAATCAAAAGATAATGCTGTAGAAGTTCTTATAACTAGTACAGAGACAATAACAGATGACCTTAATAGCTTTAATTCTTATTTATTATTTATTATTATTATTATTATGAACAAAGAAGCCACACTTTCTATCCTTGTATATCCTTATTCAAGGTCCCTTCCCCCTACCACCACATCAGGTCATTCTTTCTTCTCCACAACTCCCCATCCCCTCCCTGGGCAGGCAGTAGGCAGTCCCATGGTCCCATTGACCCAATATTGCTTAGTTCAGTCTCCACTCCAGGCAGATCAAGTTTTCTCCCCCCTCCCTCAAGAGTGAGTCAGGTGTTCCTCTAGAGGGAGTGGGATCCAAGGAGTCAGTCCAGGGTGTTTCTGATCCCAAGCTGTTCAGTGGTTCTGGTTTGCAGCTTGGGCATGCTTTGCTTTTTTCTTGTTTGTTTGTTTGTTTAGAGTCCACTAATGAGTGAGTACATCCCTTGCTTCTCTTTCAATGTTTGTGATACCTCGCTTAGGAGGATATTCTCCAAATCTATCCATTTGACTGCAAATTTTAGGATATTATTTTTTTCTTACTGCTGAGTAGTACTCCATTGTGTAGATAGATGTACCACAGTTTGTTAATCCATTCTTCAGTTGAGGGACATCTAGGTTGTTTCCAGGATCTTGCTATTAGAAATAATGCTGCTATGAACATAGCTGAGCTAATGCCTTTGGAGTGTGACTGTGCATCTTTAGGGTATACACCTAGAAGTGGTATTGCTGGGTCCTTGGGGACATTGATTCTCAATTTTCTGAGAAACCGCCATACTGCGTTCCTAAGTAATAGCCTTAATTCTTAATCTCAAGAATGTGTAGCTACAGTGAATGTATTTTTCAAGTACTTACTTAATGTCATTTAAGTTGTTACCAAGAATCTTTTTAAAAAGGTGTCATAGACAAACAAAAAAAGAAATTTTCATAACACTTTCAAAAGCCGCTGTCCTTTCCTACTTCTTGGTTCATTTTCACTTACAAATTTGCGATGCTTTGCAAAATTTCCTATATTGAACAGTCATTACATTACAAATGTTTATTAATAAACTTCCACAGATATATATATCCATGACAACTGTACAGTTATCATCCACAACTCTTCCTTTCTTCAGTATTTTATCATCACAAACTGAGAACATTTTGTGATGTGAGAAACTTATCCTAAGGAATTAATAAAATGTGGATTGTCTATGTCTTACATGGTTAGTGGTCACTCCAAAATGATGTGTTCAAACCTACCCAAGATTGGAAAAGAAGGAAAAAGAAACTTCTTAAGAAGGTATCACATTCAAAAAATATAATCAATTTTTACAAATCATTTAATAACATTTGTATAAAGATCAGAGGGCAAAGCCAGGCACACAGTATTAGCCTGGAAGTTGTAAATCAAACCTTTAATTCTAGCACTTGGGTTTCAGAGGCAGAAATCCGTTTGGATCTTTATGAGTTTCAGACCAAACAAGCACGTTGGTGGTGGCACAAACCTTTAATTTCAGCACTTGTGTTTGTATGCCTCTGCTCCCAGGACTTGGGAAACACACAGGCCTTTAGTCCTAGCATCAGTAATGTTTAACCAGAAAGTGAGATAGCTGGGCAGAGACAGAGAAGGGAAGCAAGACTTCCTCTTTGATATTTCAGTGTTTTTCCAATATCCAGTTTGAGGTTTTTATTATAATATCAAATAGAATTTGTGCAATAAATTATTTCTTTAATATCTGAGATTGTAATACGATTACATAATCTATTCCATTCTTTTCTTTTTTAATATTACTTTATTTTTATTTTTTTATGTGAATTGGTGTTTGGTCTGCATGTATAACTGTGTAAGGGTGTCAGATCTTGCAATTACAGACAGTTGTTAGCTGCCATGTGGATGCTGGGAATGAAACTCAGGTCCTCGGGAAGAGCAGTCAGTGCTCTTAACCATCGAGCCATCTCTAGCCCCTTTTCTTATTTTCAAAGCCTCAAAAAACCTGTTCTGCAGTACAATTTTTAAATATAGTCTTTGAGCTATGCTAGTCAATATCAAATTTTACCCACAAATATTTCATGTGAAATGTTTGCTAGTTCTCAACTTATTTTTAAGCTGATCTGTTTTTCTGAACAATGCAATGCTTTTAGTAAGAAATAAAGAAGATCTAAAAAATAATTTGATTCACAATGAACAAAATCAGAAAGGTGTAGGATTTTTTTCTTATTTAGTTTTTATTCATAATCATAAACTTAAATCTGCAATCCAGCTAGACTTGTAGAGGAGTGAGAAGAATATGGACCCCAGAGAACTCAGTGAGAGCAGAGATTACAGGGCACTGTGAACATATGGGGTGGGATGCTTTCCTGAGCTACAGAAAAAATGGTTTGATGGGTAAACTATCTGAAAGGCAAAAGAATTAGAGTTGTTCACGGTTGGAAATTGTGATCTTTTTACTAATCTGAGAAGTCATAAAACTAATTTTCATATTTAACATTTTTTTTAAAAAAGTTAGGGCTCATATGGAGATTTCTCTCCCTTGTGTTGTGGTCCCCCAGCTCTAGAGAAAGCTAAAACAAGTTGAGTGTGTGATAGAGCTACACAAACTGTTCCTTGCCATGTTGACTGGGGATGACCATGTTACTTTACACTCCTATCACGTTTGCTTTTCTTTTCTTTCTTTTTTTTTCCTTATTTATTTTGTATTTATCAAAAAAAAAACAGTAAAAAGAATTTAAAATGCGGAAGAGTTAACAATAACTATTAAGAGGATAAGAATCATAAGCATGGCTTATCAAGGGTGATAATGCAAATAAGATTGCTACACATATATTTACTTTGTGTTCAGCTTTCCCTCTGAATTTTTTTTCCTTCCCTGTATATCCTTATTCAAGGTCCCAAGGTGTAGGATTTTTAAATATATTTTTAACTGCAGTTTATGTAGTACAAAATGCACATCTACCATTTGATTTGGTCATTTGCAAATGTTAGCAATTATAAAAGAAATATGGAGTATAAAGAACATGTTTTATTTTTTTAACATTCTTATGTTTCATGGGAGCAATGAAATCCTGCATTTTTAGGATGAGAAGTCCAGCTGAGTAAAAGAAACACTTTTTAAAATTTTTTCTTTGTCTTTCACATCATGTACCTCAATTCCATTTATTTCTTATTCCTGCATATACACCCTCTGCTTTTGTAGCATCTCACAATAAAATGTAAGAGAAGAAAGCCAAAAGGGGGGAGGAAAAGTCTGATCTTGGAAGCTGTAGTGTAACATAGTGAGCCACTCAGTAACCCATGCAAGTGTTCCTCACACTGGCTTCTGCTACACTATCAATAGTGAATGGGTCCTCACTGGATCTCCTCTTGGTTGTCTTCCTATTGCCCTGTGTTGTGGAAATCCTGCAGCTTTGGGTCAGCAGGACCTGTCAAAGAACATGTTTTTATAATTAAATAAAAATCACCTAAGTACTTAAAGCCAGAGATGAAGAAAAATCCATCAAAGTATGGTTATAGTTTGTAACTGGATGTGGGTTTTAGTCTGGCATGAAAGAGACATTTAGTCTTTTTGGTTTTAAGTTGTATTAACAAGTCTAGTGCCAATTCACTGTAAGTTGGGCACTCTCAAAATATTTGTCTTCTTGTATTCAATGTGGTGAAATGATTCTGGTGCTGGCAGTTCAGACAAAGAGATGTATGTCAGTTTTTAATTACATGGGATGACTAGTGGCTTATCTAACTCTTTTAACACAGCACAGTCGTCATAGATATACTAAAATATCCCACTCAAGCTTTCATTTTTCTTATTTAGAATAATTGTTAATGTTAAAATTACATTTAAAAAATTATCTTTTAAACAACTAATCTATAATGGTAGAATGTCTACCATTCTACATAAAACCATCAAAAATAAAATATAAATCAAAATTATAATTAATAAAAAACACATTTAGAAAGCATAAGCATGCACACACATGATCACCCTCTACCTCTGAAGAATTTGTGTCTAATAACCACTGCCCATCTGTGTATCTCAGGCTACAAATCACTGTCTTGTTTGTATATAAGCACTCACTCCCCAGAGGCAGTGTCCTACCAATTGAGATGTTATTTCAGCAAATCCCTGTACTGCCTTTTTCTGTCTTACGATACAATAGCCTATGTCTTGTTCTTATTAAGCACTGAATACAACTCTTAGAGAATAAACATTTTCTTCCACATACTAATGTTCATCTTGATGGAGGTGAATATAGAAAATTTGATAATAAAAGGCCAGAAAAAACATTCCATGTAATTAAAAACTGACATCTATATGTCTGAACTACCAGCACCAGGAGCATAAAGTAGTCTCATAAAAGCATGGAGATCTTAATAATGGCATCTTAAACACATTAATAAAGTAATTGAAAGATGATTAAGATAAATGGATGTTTTATTTTTATAGCTTGGATGTGTGCCTTCCTTATGACATAAATTGTCATAAATGATATGTAGACTTATGCAATCAATAACACATAAAAGCCTATTGTAGTCAGATAGGTTTCAGACTCCCACTGACAAAAGACTGTGATATTATGTCATTATATAAACTTATTTTTGTCATTACTTATTTCAGCAGAGAAATCACTAAAGACCCACTCTGTGCCAGAAATCATATGCATTGCCAAAAGACACAGATGTGAGTAAAAGTTGATTACATTATTATTAGTTGGGCAAAACAAAATGACAACAAGCAATTGCCATGAAGTAAGTTAGCTTAATAAGACACATGGAGCCAACACTCACTTCTTACTTGATGCCAGAAATCAAGTCCAATAAACATCTTGATGTTGCTCTCAAGAAAGAAAATTGCCAGATGAAATAAAAACTTCTGAGAATATGAGAGAAATCCTTCACATATGTTCTAAAATGTTTTCATTAGTCATCTAAATGTCAATATCTAGGTTCGTCTGCTATGGTTTGGATATAGCTTATTACCAGAAGTGGCATTTGTTGATATTTTGGGACTGAATCATATGAAAATTTAGAGCATATGGCTCAGAAGAGGTTTTGAGTCTACTGGGGATTGTGCCTTCAGAAGGGATTAAGGTAGTTCTCATTGGATCTCTTTGTCAACTGAAGTTTCTGGCCCAGCCTAGCCCTGAGGTCTGAACCAGCAGTCCCAGACAATCACACAAAGGCTTATATTAATTACTGTTTGGTCTATGGCCCATTCTTATTACTTGATAACTCTTATACTTTAACTTAACCCATATTTCTTACTTGTTTAGCTATGTGACTTGGTACATTTCTTTCTCAGTGGTACCTTTTTTCTCAGTGCAGCATTTTCATCCTATCTCCTCTGTGTCTTGTTATCATTTCTCTCTCTCTCTCTCTCTCTCTCTCTCTCTCTCTCTCTCTCTCTCTCTCTCTCTCTCTCTGCTCTTTGGTTTCTCATAATTCTTCTAGTCTAGTTTCCCTGCCACTAATTCTTGTTTATATACTTGACTGATAAGCATTTTATTAAAACAATATCAATATTTACAATGACAAATATTTACAGTGTGGATAGGCAAAATCCTCCAGTAACCCTTGATGGTTTTGATGAGAAAGTTATAAAAGTCACAGATAGCTTGTATCCTGCCCTCTTCTTTGCTATTTGGTGTTATGACTCACACTTGTTTATTCCATTGCCACCCTTAGGCTAAAATACAGAGAGTACTTAAAGTGCTGAGATTAAATAGGAATTAAAATATTGGTCACTCATATATTTGATTTAAACATCTTTTTTCATAAGTAGTCTGCCTCAGCTAATTTTTAAGGTCATAAAAGCTGATCAATACAGTGCCCATTTTATTTATTTCCTGCCTGAAAATCTTACTCAGAAAAATTTTGCTCCCAGAATTCATGAAATGTGCCTTGAGACACAAGGAGGTCCAAATACTTCTGGAAACAACCTAGATGTCCCTCAACTGAGGAATGGATTAACACACTATGGTACATCTACACAATGGAGTACTACTCAGCAGTAAAACCAAAATGACATCCTAAAATTTGCAGGCAAATGGATGGATTTGGAGAATATCCTCCTGAGCGAGGTCTCACAAACCTAGAAGGACAAGCAGCAGATATACTTACTCATTAGTGGATTTTAAGCAAAAGCATTTTTATTTCATTTGTAGAATTTTGTGGTGGCCATAGTGCATCTGGGGACATTAGCTGTGACCTAATGTGCTTTATTCTTCTGTTGTTGAGACAACCTGGCTTGAGGTAGCTTAGATTTTATTTTGTGTGTTCCATGTATTTTAGAGAAAAGATACATAGAGAACAGTTATTTTCATTATTTGATATGCCTACCTAAGAAGAAACTAACTACAACTATTGTTAAATTTGAAGCTGTGTTTATCAAGTTTCTCCCTTTAAGATATTCTCAATGCTGTATCTTTCTAAAGACATTTTAATACAAGAAAAATTCTAAATCAAAACATTTGTGAGTACTATTTTCTTTGTTTTGCTAAGCCATGTGTCTGTGTCTTAGTTTGCTTTTTCTCTTTTTCTTTTTTCTTACTATATTTATTATTTGGTAATCTTACATCACGAACCCCATCAAACTCACTTATCAGCCATCTCAGATTCATATCCACACTCACCATCTTCCCCATTTACAAAATAGCCCATTCATGCTGCTCATTTACTTACTGGAGCATAATTAAATTCCCCTGTGGCTAGACCCTTAAAGATAACAAATCCTTTCACATCCACACCTCCTGCCAGAGGCCATCAATGCAGAAGTAAAGTACTATGTAATTTGGCTATGTACTCAACTTGAGTTCTTGTATACAATGGCATCTTTTTTTTTTTTAGTTTATGAGTGAGTACATTCCATGCTGCTCTTTCTGGGTTTGTGAATATTCTCCAAATCCATTCATTTGCCTGTGTATTTTAGGATGTCATTTTTTTTCCTTAATGCTGAATAGTATTCCATTGTGTAGAAGTACCACAGTTTGTTAATCTATTCTTCAGTTAACTGGAATCTAGGTTGCTTCCAGGTTCATGTTATTACGAGTAATGCTGCTATGAACATAGTTGAGTTAATGCTTTTGGGGTGCGAATGTGCACCTTTAGGGTATATGCCTAAAAGTGGTATTGCTGGGTCCTTGGGGAGATTGATTCTCAATTTTCTGAGAAACCTCCATATTGTATTCCAAAGTGGCTGAACAAGCTTATGCTCCCAACAACAATGAAGGAGTGTTCCCCTCACTCCTCATTCTCTCCAGCATAGGCTGTCATCTGTGCCTTTTATCTTAGCCAATCTAACAGGTGTAAAGTGGTATCTCCAAGTTGTTTTGATTTGCATTTCTTTGATGGCTAAAGATGTTGAGCACTTTTTCAGGTGTCTTTCAGCCATTGGTAATTCTTCTGCTGAGAATTCCCTTTTTAGTTTTGAACCCCATTTTTGTTAAGGGTTTTGAGCTCAAGTTTCTTGAATTTTCTATATATTTTAGAGATCAATCCTCTGTCACTTGTAGAGTTGGTAAAAATCTTTTCCCATTCTGTAGCCTGCCATTTTGTCTTATTGACTGTGTCCTTGGCCTTACAGAAGGTTCTCAATTCAGGAGATCCCACCTATTGATTGTTGTTCTTAGTGTCTGTGCTACTGGTATTATATTTAGGAAGTTATCACCTGTGCCAATGTGTTTAAAGGTATCTCTCACTTTCTTTTCTATCAAGTTCAGAGTAGCTGGGTTTATGCTGAGTTCTTTGATCCATGTGCATTTGAGTTTTGTGGAAGGTGACAGGTTTGGATCTACTTGCATTTTTCTACACTGTAGCATCCAGTTATGACAACAACATTTGTTGAAGTTACTATCTTTCTTCCATTGAATATTTTTGGCTGCTTTTTTAAAAATCAGGTGTTCATTGGTGTGTAGGTGAATGTCAGAGTCTTTGATTCAATTCCATTCATCCACAAGTCTGTTTTTATGCCAGTACCAGGCTGTTTTTATTACTGTAACTTTATAGTATAATTTGAAGTCAGGGATGATGATGCCTCCTGAGGTTCTTTTGTTGAGCAAAATTGTTTTTGGCAATCCTAGCTTTCCTTTTATTTCAAATGAAATTGAGTATTGTTCTTTCCATGTCTGTAAAAAATTGTATTGGGATTTTGATGGGAATTGCATTGATTCTGTAGATTCCTTTTGATAAGATTTTCATTTTTACCATGTTGATCCTACCTATCCAGGAACATGGGAGAGCTTTCCATTTTCTGATATCTTCTTCAATTTCTTTCTTCAGTGATTTAAAGTTTTTGTCAAACAGGTCTGTTACTTCTTTGGTTAAAGGTACACCAAAGTATTTAATTGTATTTGCAGCTCTTATAAAGGGTGATGTTTCTCTTATTTCTTTTTCAGCCCTTTTATCTTTAGTGTATAGGAGAGCTACTGATTTGTTTGAGTTAATCTTATATCCTGCTACATTGCTAAAGGTTTTTATCAGCTGTAGAAATTCCCTGTAGAATTTTGTGGGTCACAATAATATCATCTGCAAAGATAGTTTCACTTCTTCTTTTTCAATTTGAATCCCTTTAATCTCCTTTTGTTCTCTTATTGCATTAGCTAAAACTTTAAGAACTATATTGAATAGATAATGGGAGAGGAGACAGACTTGTCTGGTTCCTGATTTTAGTGGGATTGCTTTGAGTTTCTCTCCATTTAGCTTGATGTTGGCTGTTAGCTTCCTGTAAACATTGCCTTTATTATATTTAGATATTTTTCTTGTATTCCTGAACTTTCCAGGACTTTTGTCATAAAGGAGTGTTGGATTTTGTGAAAGGTTTTTTTCAGCAGCTAAGTAGATGATTATGTGGGTTTTTTCCTTCAGTTTGTTTATGTGATGGATGACATTTATAGTTTTCCATATGTTGAACCATACCTGCATTTCTAGAATGAAGCCTACTTGATCATGGTGGATGGCATTTTTTATATGTTGTTGTATTCAGTTTGGCAGAATTTTTACATCAATGTTCATGAGAAAAATTTGTCTGTTTTTCTCTTTGTTATGTCTTTAACTGGCTTGAATATTAGGGTTATTGTGGCTTCATAACAGGATTTTGGCAATATTCTTTCATTTTTGGCTGTATGAAACAGTTTGAGGAGTATTGGTATTAGTTCTTCTTTGAATCTCTGGTAGAATTCTACACTGAAATCATCTGTGCCTGGGCTTTTTTTATTTGGGAGATTTTTAATGACAGCTTCAGTTTCCTTTGGGGTTATAGGTCTGTTTAGGTCTTTAATCGGTCTTGATTTAATTTTGGTAAGTGGTTCCTATCTAAAAAGCTATCCATTTCTTCTAGGTTTTCCCTATTTGTGGAGTATAGATTTTCTAAGTATGACCTGATAATTTTCTGGATTTCTGGGAGGTATGTTGTTATATCCTTTTTTTCATTTCTGATTTTGTTAATTTGGATAATATCTCCTCTGCTTTTTGGTTAGTTTGGATAAGGGTTTATCTATCGTGTTGACTTTCTCAAAGAATCAACCCTTTGATTTATTGATTCTTTGTATTGTTCTATTTGTTTCAATTGTACTGGTTTCAGCTCTAAGTTTGATTATTTCTGCCATTTACTCTGTCTAGGTGAGTTAGCTTCTAATTGTTCTAGGGCTTTCAGCTGTTCTGTTAGTTCTCTTGTGTGGGATTTCTCTAGGTATTTTTTATAGGCTTCTAGTGCTATGAATTTTCCTTTTAAGACTTCTTTCGGTTTGTTCTGGATTTATTTTGTTAAATTCTTGAAAGTCTTTGGTTTCTTTCTTAATTTCTTCCTTGACCCAGAGTTGGTTCTGTTGTGTGATGTTTAGTTTTTATGAGTTGGTAGGCTTTCTGTGGTTTTTGATGTTGTTGAAATCTAACTTTAGACCATGATGATCTAATTTTGTACAAGGAATAATTCCCATATTTTTCTATGTGTTGATATTTGCTTTATGACCCAGTATGTGGTCAATTTTAGAGAATGTTCCATGGGGTGTTGTTAAATATGTATATTCTTTTGTGTTTGGGTAGAAGGTTCGGTACATATCTACTAAGTCCATTTGGATCCTAACTTCTGTTAGATTCCTTATTTCTCTGTTGAGTTTCAGTCTGGTTAACCTCTCCAAGGGTAAAAGTGGGGTATTGAAGTCTCCCACTATTAGTGTATCAGGTTTGAAATGAGGTTTAAGATCTAATTGTCTTTCTTTTACATATGTAGGTACTCTTGGTTTAGGGGCATAGATTTTCAGGATTGAAACCTCATCTTGGTGGATTTTTCCTGAGAGGACTAAGTAGGGTCCATCCTGGTTTCTTTGTATTGATTTTAGTTTAAAGACTATTTTGTTTGATATTAGAGTGGCTGTACCAGCTTGATTCTTAAGGCCATTTGATTGGAAAGTATTTCCCCAGCCCTATACTCTGAGCCTGAGTCTGTCTTTGAAGTTGAGGTATGTTTCTTGTATGTAGCAGGAAGATGGTTTCTATTTTTTTTTACCTATCATGCTAGAGTGTGCCTATTCATAGGTGAATTGAGTCCATTTACATTAAGGGATATTAATTATCAATGATTGATATTTCCTTTTATCTTCAGTGTTAGCTCGTATTTTCTTTTGGGGAGGGGTATGTCTATGGGCTTATCAATTTTTTTGTGGTTACATGGGTGTTTCTGGGTTCCTTTGGTTGGAGTTTTTCTCTAGGGCTTTTTCTAAAGTTGCCTTTGTGAATCGGCATTGTTTAAATCTGGTTTTGTTGTGAAATATCTTGTTTACTCCATCTGTGGTGATTGATAGTTTTGGTGGGTACAATAGTCTAGGTTTGCATCCATGCACTTTTCTGACTAGGATCTTGCTGCCTTTGTTTCCACTGAATTGTCAGATGTTATTCTAATGGGTGTGCCTTTATAGGTGATTTGGCCTTTTTCCTATGCAGCTCTTAGTATTTTTTCTTTGTTCTTTAGGTTTAGTGGCTTGATTATTATATGACAAGCAGACATTTTTTTGTGGGTCTAGTCTGTTTGGTGTTCTGTAGGCTTCCTGTATCATTACAGGCATTTCCTTCTTCAGGTTGGGGATGTTTTCTTCTATGATTTTGTTGAAAATATTTTCTGTGCTTTGAGCTGGTGTTCTTTAATTCCAGTTATTCTCAGGTTTGGCCTTTTCATGGTATCCCATATTTCCTGGATATTTTATGTTATGTCTATTTTGATTTTCGTGTTTTCTTTAGTGATGTATCTATTTCCATTTTTGAGTCTTCCACTCCAGAGATTCTCTCTTCCATCTCGAATTCTGTTGCTTATGATTGAATCTGTGGTTCTAGGTCTTTTCTTTAGGTTTTCTGCTTTCATCTTTGTCTCAGTTTGTGTGTTTTTCTTTCACCTGTTTGATTTCGTTTTCTTTATTTTCTCTATTTTTTTCAGGTATTTGTTCATTTCTTCCATTTTTTTAAAATTTCTATTTATTTAAGGTAGTATTTTATATCCTCTTCTAAGGCTTTTATTAGCTTCATAAAACTGTTTTTAAGGTCATTTCCTTCTGTTTCTTCTTCATTGTTATGTTCAGGTCTTGAAGTTGTAGAGTCACTTGCTCCTTCTTGTGGTGTCTTTTTGATCTTTGTATTGTTGTATATATTCCTGCACTGGCACCTTCCCATTGTTTCTTCAGTTCACTCTTGGTTAGTTTTTGGTCTGCTCTTAGTAAGTTGTTGGTCTGAGGGTTCTTAATCAGCTGTGTGTACAGATGGTCAACTGCTCCTGTAAGCTTATGGTGCTCTGACACCAACTGGTCTGCTCAGGCTGTGCTCCATCTCTGGGAATAATGTATGAGATGTTTATGCTGAGGTGACTCTGTCTCCTAAAATTTCTGCCCTTGCTGGGGAGGGGGTAAGGAGATAGAGAGAAGAGATAGTGACTAGGATGGGTGGGAAGGAGAAGAGATTTTGATCAATGGGATAAATGATTAAAAATTAGACTACATTCATAATAAAACAGAAAAGAAAAAAGACAGTATTACAGATATGTTTAAAACATGATCTCTTCAGTATGAAGGCACAAATAAATATAATTTAAAATATCTACCTACTTAAAAAAAAGAACTGTCTGGTGTCACCCCAGGGATTGTCAGTGTTGATTCAACTAAAACTTTGTTCTCTCTTTCCAAATAGAAACTTCTAGAATAAGGGAGGCTGAGTTACTTGCTAATGATAAAACATTTCTCTCAAGTGAGATTTCTTTGACCAGGGCAGCCCTAAACTCAGACATCTGCTTGCCCCTGCTTGCTGGGTGTAGTGGATTAAAGGTGTAAACCAATCATGCCTAGCTGTCAAGTGACATATCACTGGTTCTCAAATTTATGTCCTAATACTAAAAGAATGTGTTCTTTCTCTACTAAAATGCATATTTTGCATTTTGTGATCTTCCAAATATTTAAAAAAAGAAAAAAATCTTAAAAGCAAAATTTATTAAAAAAAAGTTTAAACAAAATGAAATCCCAAAATATTGATTTTAAATTATAAAATATATGTATACATTATACATAAATATTTGTAGTGGAATTATGTTGTTACATTGTAAATAATTGTCCTGTCTACTGGTTTAATAAAATTGCTGATTAGCCAAAGGCAGACAGGAAGTGTAGGCAGGACTACCAGACTATGTAAACTCTGGGAATAGGAAGAACAGAGTAGAGACTACACAGAGAAGCCAGAGATGCCATAGAGACACCAAGATGAGATGACAGCAGATTAACAGGAAAGAAGTTGAAATGCTGCTCTGAGAAAAGGTACCAAACCACCTAGCTAAAGAAGATAAGAACAATGGGTTAGTTTAAGAGCAAGAGCTAGCTAGCAATATGTCTGGACCCCAGGTCAATCAATCAGCATTTAGAGTAAAATTAAAACAAGTCTCTGTGTGATTATTTGGGCCAAAGTGACACTGGGGCTGAGAGCAGGCCCAAACCTCTGGGCTAGGTCTGAAAGTCCTGGCCAGAAACATACTACTACAAATATTTATTTATATAAGTTATTTATGTAATATTTCTTTAATAATTTATTATTTATATAAATAATGTATTAAGTTGTGGCTCTAAGAGACACATCACAAGGAATAAAGTATAAATAAACTCACCATCCTTCTATTGTTTTTGCTTCTGCTTATGGTAAATAGTTTCATGCCAAGGAGACACAAGCAAAAGTTATCTGAGAGGTGGGAATCTCAATTCAGAAAATCCCTTCATGAGAACAAGCTGAAGGCAAGCCTGCTGGGGATGTGTGTGAGGTACAGTCCTTTGTGCCTGGTAGTCTACAAGAAAGCAAGGTGAAATAACCAACCTGGTAAGCAACACACCTTCATGACCTTTTAATTAGCTCCTGTTTCCAACTTCTTGCCCTGTTTGAGCTCCTGTCCTGGCATTATGATGGTGATAACTGGATGGAAATGTAAGGCAAATAAACCCCCTCCTTTCTAGTTTGATTTTGTTATCACAGTGTATTATCACTGCAATAGAAACACTAAGAAACTGCTTTTGTTTGTTTCTTTCAGGGTAGTCCTAAGGAATTTATATGGATATATTCATTACCAAATGTGTGTTAAATGAGTTGATGGTGGTATAATGTAAATCATCAGATGACTGGAAGTCCATTTTGGTCTTCCTCTCTGTGTCCTTATTATCTTCATCTCCTCTAGAGCTCACATCACAAAGCACCATTTAAGTAAATAGAATCCTGAGCCCAATCTTATTTCATTCTGTCTCCAATAAAGCTCCTAAGCACAGCTGATTTTACTTCCTTCACCTCCATACCACTTCATTCCTTTCTTCTCTATCTTCATATCTCCTCTAGTTTTAGCTGTTTTGCTTTTGTCTCCATTACCTCAAAAATATCTCTGCAGGTTTCTTGTGGCCTACCTGAATGAAATATAATAGCAACATTGCCCCAAAGCCCAAGCCCAACTTTTACCCTGCATTTCTTTTTTTCATCAGTCCTCTCTAAGGACCCTGTAGTCACATTATCATGTTTATATTTGTTTTCTTTTCTTTCCCCCAGAGTTTCTGTTTGGAGTATAACATTTTTTCTCCAGTGTAAAATAGTAGTCACAGGTACAAAACAAGTATAGATAATAGATATAAAGTGTTGTAGTAAGTTTTCCCCTGGCTGTTTTGGGTCCAGAGGTTTGTGACCTGACGCGCGTGGAGGTTTGGAACCGGCTCTGCGCCTGTGGCTTTTGTCCCCCAAAGAAATGAATCACATGCTTATATCTTTTACACTGTTTAGCCCATGTCTTAAGCACATTACTAGCTAGCTCTTTCTTCTTAAATTAACCCATTTCTATTAATCTTCCTGCCACGTGGCTCAGCCCATGGCTGGCCAGTACCTCTTACCTGTCTGTTTCTCTTGAGAGTCAGATAGAGACTGGCTTAACTCTACCTTTCTACCTGCCTGCCTATGCTGATTCTCCACCCACTTCTATGGTGCTGTGCATAGGCCAAATCAGTTACATTATTTACAGCATACAAAACATTCCACCACAATAAAATGAAAAATAATTGGCAGCTTAATAGCTAGCTGATCTGGAACACAAAACTGTTCCGCCATGACAAGGTCATGTCTAAAATATTATAAGAATTTGATAAAGCTAGTTTAATAGTTAGCTGGTCTGAAATATCAAATTGTTGCTTGTTGACAAGGTCCTACCTAGAATATGATAAGAAGATTGAAGATTAAAAAAGTAATAGCTGTGGTTGGGACATTTTGTGTACAAAATGTGCCTTATGCTAAATAAGATTTTTATTAAAGAAGTATGTTATTTTATACATTTTTATAAATAAAATGAGAAATTGATAGCTTTCATACAAATGAGAAATTTTATACAAATGAAGCATGTCAGCTGGAGGCTGAATCAATCGTGTTCAAAGGTAAACAATAATCTCAAGAATAGAGACTAGGCAAGTAGCAGCCGCCTTGAAAATGATGACCAGAACCCCTAAAGTTCTAACAGCAGGGGTTTCATGATATGAAGGGACAACTCTCTGAAGGCCCTGGTCAGGCTACTACCATCTCTGCTAAGAATATTCTTGCATTGGAAAAAGTATATTCCTTTTCTATACATCAGACATTCAGCAAGAGCCTCAGTCAGTTTGGACCTCAATGGCTAAATATTCTTCCCCAAACCTTCACTATCATGCTTCTGTGCAGGTGTTCCAGTGCTACATTGCTGTAGCTGTGCCAGATAATGCCCAGATTTGGGAAGAGAATCTCCATCTGCTTGCAGACAAAAAGATATGAAAGCAAAAGTGAAATCAGGGGTGAAAATGAGGGTAATAAGGAGTAAAGAGGAAGGAAATATGGTAAATATGATCAAATATGCTCCACGAGGAATACTGGGCAGCTCAGCAGGTAAGAATACTCGCTGCCAAACCCACCAACACTAGTTCCATCAAGGCAAATGGAAAACTCATACCAGCAAACTGTTCTCTGACATTTACACATGTTCCATAACATATGTCTACAGGGCACTCACATAATCACACGTACATAAAACACAAATGTAAAAAAAACTGTGTAGGTATATAAAAGTGTCATAATAAAAATAATTTGAACAATTAACATCTATTAAAATGGAAAAAAATTAATATTTATTTTGTAATTCTGATTTAACTTATTCCCACTCACCTTGTGTGTGTGTGTGTGTGTGTGTGTGTGTGTGTGTGTATGTGTGTGATGTTCAAACTAGGATTATGGAAGTGACTAAACCTGCAACACCCAAAACTAAGAAGATGAAACTAACAGGCTATCATTCATATGACAAATGGATGCATACTGAGAATGCACTTGGTTAGCTATGTATCTTACATTAATAATTGAAGGCCCTGGTAGGAAACTGAACGTGGCTGTTGCTGCACAATAAACAAGAACTATACTGCTTTGCTGTGTGTGGTTTCTCACTTTGTCTGCAATAGTAAATTTATTGTCATATTCACAGAAATCAGGCATTACATAACATTTTTCTTTCTTACCTTGCTGAGCCTAAGGCCTCCCTAACACTTAGTGCTCTACTCCTGAGCCAACCCCTTAGTCCCTCAGTGGAAAAATCTAGATAAACACCTTACTACAGAGAAATATCTCTATTTCCTACATGCAAACAAAGGATTCCAATCACAGTTAACTCTCATTTTCCCTCTCCAAATTATCCAACATCCATCTATCATTTCCATGTACTCTGATTTCTAAGGTAATCCATTAAGCTCAGTTGGTACTTTTTACCTGGTCAACCTATTTGGCATCTCACTTCAAAAAGTACCTTCTCTCATTAAACTGTCAATAGCATTTTGGATGGTGTGGGAGATTGTTCCTTTTCATCTATGCTGCAATGTTGACTGTCTATCATTATTTTTTTTGTTTTCAGACATAATAATGCTTGCTTTGGGCTCAGCCTGACAATGACAGATCTTAAATTTGCATCCTTGTCCATGTATCCTGAGTACCTGAGATTTTATGCCTTGCTGCCATGTCTAAATAATGTTGGTCCTAAATTTGAAGTCTCTTAATAAATGCTTGCATAGATATTTACATATGCATGTATCTCTGAAGTATCATGGTGGTAAAAAGCATATTTGCAATTATTTTGCAATTGTGAGTTAAATTGTCCTTGTTAGGCATATTTATACCCCTTTCCTCATTATGTGTGTGTGTATGTGTGTGTGTGTGTGTGTGTGTGTGAGAGAGAGAGAGAGAGAGAGAAGGGGGGAGAGGGGAAAGAGAGACTCCTTTTCTTGTACCATTGTTTGGTTTCCATGCATTTTTTACTGTCTCTTCCAGTTGAAGGTTCTTTTGGTTAATTAACACCATTTGTATTTGCTGATGTAACTTGCTACACCTATCTGTCAAAGCCCTTCTTATTCTCTTAATTAAAGCTGCTCTATTCTTTCTACATGCTACCAGTCTGTCCTTCCAAGGAGAGACAACTTGAATTTGTTTTATGTCTGTATCTACCTAGAATAGCTTTTATGAATATAGTTGTATAATTGTACCACAAATTAAAAACTACATAAATATTTGTGTTGTTTCTTTTTTTATTCTGTGAGATTTTTATACATTTTTGTCAAATCTATTCTCCATTTATTCCCCTCTTAAATCCTGCCCTGTAACTTCCACCGCATTTGTTTCCCAACTTGGTGTAATTTTTAAAAAATCCACTGACTCAATTTAAAGTTGCCAGTATGAGCACTGATGTAGAAGCACATAATATAGCACAGAAGACCTTTACAGGCCTGCATTCCTTAAAGAAAATCTCCATCTCCCTCCATCAGCCATCAAATTGTCAATAGTTTCTCAGCTAGGAGTGGACCATCTCATGTTCTCCCTATCCATGCTGTGCTTGTAGTTGACCTTGATTTTGTGCATGCTGTCACCACCAGTGTGAGTTCCTATGTGCAAAGAGATCTTGTTATGTTCAGCAAATACTGCATATTGTAAATATTCACAGTCTCTGACTATTCTAGTTGCTCTGAGTTTTCTTTCTCCTCAAGAGAAAAGCAAATGACACATGCATTATATTTTTTCTGACTCAAATTTTTTTAATTTTAATTTTGAAATATTTTTAACAAAGGACTGTTGACTGATGAAAATCCGTAAGCAGCATGGACTGTAAATATATAATGGGATCTGTGGGTTAAGACTCTAGATTCTAATGGACAGCCATGGAACTTATTTTGTTGAAGAGATTCTTTTCAAGACTATCAGAGGCACCTTTTGATGTCAGCTTATTGCTTGCCTGGATCAGCCCCTGATGAGATTCCAAACCTCCAGCTCATCCTGCATGACTCTGAGAATGGGACAGTTTGAACATCTTCATTGAGGAAAGTCATGGCAACAGGAACCTGAGGCAGATCATCATACGGCATCAAAGGCAACCATCCAGAAAGGGTGTGTGGGCAATTGAAAGTCTTTATTCCAGGACCTAGGTGTGGCTGCAAGTGTCTAGAACATGGGTTTTTTAATGGCAAAGACTTCATCCAAGAACTCAGCAGCTAGGCGTGGGGGATTCACCTGGCAGAGGAGATATCATGATCAAGGTGGATTTCCCAGAGCGAGGCTTATCCATTGCACTCCAGATGTGTTGACTCCTGCGATTTCCCTAAATGCAGGAAACTCAACTGCATAATTTGAGGAATTTTTGGTGGCCATAGTGCATTCATGGGCATTAACTGTGACCTAGTGTGCTTTCCTTATCTGTAGCTGAGCCTAACCTTGCTTGAGATACCTTAGATTTTATTTTTTATGTTCTATGTATTTTAGAGAAAAGAGACACAGAAAAGTTATTTTCATTATTTAAAATGCCTACATAAGAACAAACTAACTACAACCATTGTTAAATTTGAAGCTGTGTTTATTCAGTTTCTCCCTTTAAGATATCCTCAATGCTGTATCCTTTTAAAGAAATTCCAGTGTACTTTCTGGAAAGGTGGGGTTAAGATATCTAGAGACCAAGAAACAATATATATGACTATGTCCACTGCCTATGTGCCACAAATTTAAAAATCAGGGTTCTTGAGTAACTTTCAGAAGTTTTCATGCACTTTCAAAAATACCCAACACTATAGGACATCATTCCTGGTTTTAAGGTTTTTCTAAAACTGGACATGTTGACTCATTTATTTAACCACTGTTATTTATAGGCAGGTGGGTCTCTATGAGTTCCAGGCCACCTGGTCTACAAATTGAGTTTCAGTATAGCTAATGCCATTACACACAGAAGTACTGTTTCAAAATAAACATACAAAAAAGAAAAGGTTGAAGTAGAGACCACTTTCTCTGAAACCATGCCCCAAGACACAGATCTTGTAACTTCCTCACACCAAGCTCTGTCCTAAATCCAATACAGCATAGAAACACCCAGCAAGACCAAACCCCCAGTAAATCCAAGCTCATTGGACACCCCAGCACCAAAACCCCACCCCATTCCTAATCCATAATATAATAAGATAACCTCAATGATCTCCATGACAACCAGAAACTCACAGACTCCTGGCCTACAGCAGGTTAAGAGCATATTAATGGACTAAGAGACTAAGAACAGACTAAGAGCTATCTCAGCAACAACCAGAAACCCAAAGACTGCAAGCCCATGGCAGAATAAAAGTGACCTCAGGAACAGCCAAAAACCCAAAGATCCCCAGCCCGCAGCAGTCCAAAGGACTAAGAGACAAAGAGACTAAGACTAAGAGAGTTCTTCAGCCTCAATTAGATAAAAAAGAGCTACCACAGACCTTAAGTTTCTTAGAGCCTACTGAATCAAAAGCAGCCTCACAGTGTGTCATCACTTATTGGATTAAGAGGGGTCATTGTTACATAGAAGACATTACCTTCAAGTGGACCAAGAATGATAACTGGACCAAAAGAGGCTTTCTGAGACACAGACACACTCAAAATAATCAAATCAGCTCTCTGAGACACAGACATATCCTGCAAAGAACTAAACAAGTAACAGACAGACACCAGTACAAGAATACATATAACAACGTGAAGAATGATATGGCACCACCAGAAGAATCTGGTGGTTCTACAACATCAATACCTGAGCATGGCAAGAAGCAGAGGAAAACAGCATTAAAAACAACTTTATGAAGATAATAGAAGCCTTATATGAAAATATAAAAATTCCCTTAAAAATACAAGAAAATACAAACAAAAAATTAGAAAAGATTAACAAATTCCTGAAATAAAATAAAGAAAACCATGAAAAAATCAAACAAGTAAAGGAAAAATATAAAGATTTAAAAATTAACATAGAAGCAATAAAAAAAAGACACAGAATAAGCCAATACTGTAACTAGAAAAGCTAAAGAAACAAATCAGGAATACAGATGTAAGCATAACTAACAATGCAAAAGATGGAAGAGAGAATCTCTAGAGTGGAAGATTTAATAGTGGAAAAAGATTTGTTAGTCCAAGAAAAGACTAAAACCAAAAACATTATAACACAAAACATCCAGGAAATATGGGGCACCACAAAAACACCAATCCTGAGAATAATTGGAATTGAAGGAGAATACCAACTCAAAGGCACAAAAAATATATTTAACAAAATCATAGAAGAAAATTTTTTGAACTTAAAGAAATGTGTATAGAAATTCAAGAAGCTTACAGAACAACAAATGCACTAGACCTCAGAAAGTTGGCTTGCCACATAATAATCAAACCTTTAAACCTATAGAACAAAGAAAAAGTACTAAGACCTGTAAAGGAAAAATATCAAGTTACCTATAAAGGTAAAACTATCAGAATAATACCAGATTACTCAATGAAAACAATTAAAGCAAGAAGGTCTTTGTCAGAAGTTATACAGACATTAAAAGACCATGGCTGCCAGGTGAGACTAGTATAGCATGCAAAACTGTCAATCATTTTACACTCGTCAGAATGGCTAAGATCAAAAAAAAAAAAAAAAAAAAAAAAAAAAAAAAAAAAAAAAAAAGAAAAAGATGACAGCCTATGCTGAAGTGGATATGAAGCAAGAAGAACACTTCTCCATTGCTAGTGGGAGTATAAATTCATACAGCCACTTAAGAAAGCATCATGGTGATTCCTCAGAAAACTGAAAATCAACCTCCCCAATGATTCAGCAATATCACTATTGGGCATATACCCAAAGGATGTACATTCTTAGCCCAAGGGCATTAGCTCAATCGTGTTTATAGAAGTATTATTTGCAGTAGCTAGAACCTGGAAACAACCTAGATATCCTTCAATGGAGGAACAGATTAACAAATTGTTGTACATTTATACAATGGAGTACCACTCAGCAGTAAAAATTGACATTCTAAAATTTTCACGCAAATGGATGGATTTGGAGTGAGGTAACACAAACCCCAAATGATAAATATGGTATGAACTCACTAAATTTAGATATAAAACAAAGAATATCTACACTACAAATCACAACCACTGAACATCTAGGTAACAGGAGGAACTTAAAAGATAAATCCAGGGATACCCCTGAGAAGAGAAAATAGAGAATATCTCCTTAGTAAATTGGGCTCATAACTAGTATAAATCAAGGAAATATGGGAACAAATCAAGAAAGAAGAAGATGGTTGAGTGAGAGGAGCAACAAAGAGGGGAAAAAAGGATATTTTAATAGAGGGGGGCATTGTGGTGTTGGAGAGAGGTCTGGTGCTAGGGAAACCTCCAAGAACTCACAAGGATGTTCCTGGCTAGGACTACAACCTAAACAGGACTTCCCATATAATCAAATAAATGACCACCCTGAGTCATTATAGAACCTTTTACCAGCAATAAATAAAGGCAGAAGCAGATCCATAGCCAAGTACCAGGTAGTGTTCCAGGTCCAGCTGGAGAGAGAGAGAGAGAGAGAGAGAGAGAGAGAGAGGGGGGGGGGGGAGTATATATGAGCAAAGATATTGGGATCATGTGGAGGAGACCCACAGAGATGCTAGGTGGTGCTATTGGGAACTCAACTGAAGAAGAAACATCTACTGGGGAGCCTTGAGGGAAAGGAACTAAACCCTCCAAATGTTGATGACAATCAAGTGGCATGGCCTGTATGCAGAGCCTCTTAGTGTAGGATTAGACTATGTTCCTATGCATAAAGTGGCATCTTGGATTACATTCTCAATAGAGGAACACCTAATCTAGCCTTAATATTGTCATGAGGGAATTGTACATATCTCAAATGGATACATCAAAATAAACTGACCCACCATGAGACTTCTTGCCCTTCTTGGGTAATGGATGGGGATATGGTGAAGAGAGCGAGAATTGGGAGGAACTGGAAGAATGAAAGGGAAGGTAACCAGGGATATACATGGAGAAAAAAGAGAAAAATGTTAAAAACCTATCTCCTTCAAAAATAATGCTTCATTTAATACACCCAAGGGCAATACCTTCTTTTTTTACTTCCTTCTTCCCAGGAAGTTGAGGGATCTGCATCTCTATTTGCCACTCTTGGTAGTGTCCACTGCTTAGTTAATCACTCCCACTCAGAAATTGGTTGGGATTTCTGGTTATAATTAGACCCCAGGCCTCCATACTATATATAAATTAGATTCAAGCAGACAGTCATTCAGAGTGACAAACTCAATGTAATTGAGGCAGCAAAAAGTAATGTTGAAACTTGTCTAATATTAAAAACTTTTAGCCACTTCCCCTTATTCTGATGTTTGTTATTTTACCTTGTGAATATTCTCACCTGGACAATATTTCTTGCTCAGGTCTCAGCACCTATGTATTGCTTGATAGTGAATCCTCAAGATTTTACCCTGTGGTTGTTGCTACCATATTACAATAAGAGTGTATCAGTTGTTTGTGCCAGGGAGAGGAACTTATGATAGCTAGACACATCTAGATATGAGAAAGTGACATCATAAAATAAAATATAAGTTTTTGAGGGAGGAGAAGTTTGAACTCCTGGAAGTTTGAACCAAGGAAGAGACTGGAAGCTAACAAGCCATTTTAACCCCTGTCTCTGAGTTTTTGTTTCAGCTTGCTTCCAGTTGGCCTCAATGAGCTAAAGCTGAGACAGTTACCAGGAAAAGACTCCAAAAACACTGAGATTCATCATTCTATGACCTCAACTCCCAGACTACAAAAACTCCAGCAGACACCTCCCCCGCTGTGCCAGCCAGAAGTAGCTTTATCTACATCCCTGTGACCCTGTTCACCCTCCGTTCCCACATAACTTGTTTTTTTAAATGTAATCAACAAAAGGGTGAAATGTTTGTGTGTTCCAGTTACTACTCGAGTTTGCTGCTGAGTGTGTCCCCAGGCGTGGCCATGACCTCAGTCATGACAATGTGGCAGCATTCGCACGCCCCCACCTGCAGAGCATGTTCCCAGGCACAGCTGTGGCCTGGCATGCCCCCAGGCATGGCACACCCTCAGGTGTGGCTGTATGCCCACCCACTCTTTTAAAAAGAAATAACACATGGCAGTTCGTTCTTTTTTCTACTCTTTCTTCTTTCCTTTCCTTCTTCCTCTTCCCTCTCCAGATACCTAAACCTTCTAAATAAAACTCTGTGTGGCACCTGGCAACAAATGTTTCATGTTTCTCCCATGTACAAAATACTAACAATATCATCACATTAATTATTAATTGTCTCTATATTAATTGTGTCACAAATCCAATCCTTCAAGGGTGCTAACCTTGCTTTTAGTGGTCTCATTATTTTTTTTTTCAGTGTATATTAGCATTCTTTTTTTAAAAAAAAACAGGAATTTTAAATTCAGGGAACAGTATAAGTTCAAACAGAATGCCTTTGAATTGCGGTATTATATAATTTAAGCTGTCATGCAAGCAAACAGGAGACCTCACGAACATGTAGAAGCCCTGTAATCTTGATAAGAACTGTTTTCTTCTTGCCTGACCACAACATTGTTGATGACTTGAAAAATCATTTCCCTGGCTATCAATTTTGTTGACTGAGACGCTGAAGCTTTTAAGCTAAAGTTGCACATTCTTTTCCAGTTCTGCTCCTGAATTATCTTTTGTTTCTCACATATAGTTTTGGCACATAATTGGCACTCATCCAATAAATACTGACTGATCCTGGCCCTCACAGAGCCATGTGGTTTTAAGAGAGTGAAGTGGTCCCATGGGTTGGCAAGCAAGCAGAGAAGGATGTGGATGAATAAATCTACAAATTGAGCATCTCTCTGATGTGCATTGTAAAGATGATCTGCTGGGCGCTGGGCATCTAATAGCACACATAACTGCTTTTGACAAGCATAACTGCTAGTGATAAAAGTTATGTCAACATCTGAGTGAGGTGTAGAACTGCAGTACCTAACTTCTTAAGGACGACTCAGAGCTGAGACACGGAGAGAATAAGGTCACTAGAAAGGGCATCCAAGAAAAACCGAGTAGAATCCAGTCTCCAGAATGTTCTCTGCTGAAGTGTAAGAGATTCCATTGTAATTGGCAGAGAAAGTATTTGCTCTCTACATGAGAAGAGCCAGCAAGAACAATAGAAAAGACTTAACTAAAGAAGAGTTTACCCTGATACAGAGCAGAGAGTGCCTGCTGCTCACAGTGACTTCTCCTCCTCTTTATGTTGCTTTGTTCATTGTCTCAAAGAAGGCTGCTGCAATTCCTCTCATTTGTAACTTCATGTCACCAAAGAGAGATTTGTGATTTAGATCCCAATGCTTGGATACCACTGCAAACTTGTATTCGCATCCTTACATTCAAAGATTCTTACATAGAAACTCCTGAGAGATTCTGAGGATGGAACCGCTCTGGGAGACTTGGGAAAGGACCAGTCTCTTTGATTTCTGGGGAAAGGCTACCACAACAAAGCTCTGAAGGTCAAGGCTCAGTTTTACACTGAAAAAGAAATTGCAAATTTTGACTTTTTGGTGAGTTCACAGAGAGGTCATCAGGACTAGTTTCTACACACACTGCCAGTAACAACAGGTTGGTTCACAATGCAGGAATGAAAAAAAAAGGAAAAGAAAAAAATCTGAAATATTTTTTCAAAGTCTCTATGGATGAATTTTAAAATGTGATGAAATGATTGATCAACTGGCTGTAAAATTTGATCAGATGAGTCAAGAGCAGAGTGTGGTTTAGAATGTAACCATAAACACACAGCCTTAGGCACGAGGTAAGACCTTGCAGTATTGAATTTAGAGTGTTGTTTTCATAGTGCAGTCACAACTGTTTCAGGCTTTTTTCCAAAGTCCATTTGTATTAGCATTCTTAAAACCAGTGATTCAAGTATTATTCACCTAGCTTCTGAATCCAGTACCATTCTGTTTAGAATTACCAATGCAGATAATCTCTACAAAAAGTTTCTTTTGGGTTTTGAATTACTTTTGTGAAAAATTCAGTTTTTTTTAATTTCTTCAATCTAATCCCAAGCATTTAATGCTGCCATGTGGCAAAAATTCCCAGTATGTTCATTGTATAAGGATTACCTTTCAATATCAGCATAATCCTCTTCCCCAAGAAGTTGGTCTTGGGAGACTTCCATGTTTCTGGCCCTGCTTCTTTGTTCTATTGTTTTAGTCTACTTTTTTCACTGTAAAAGTGGCCCAGCCTTTAAAACAGCATTAACTAAATCTAACCAGTCCTTAGGAGTGATCTGGTTACATGATGACCTACTATTTAGCATTTGTTTTACAAATGATGAGTGCATCTCAAATGTCACAATTGCTTCTGGGACTCTTCTTAATTCTAACATTTTTACCTGTGCCCAACAAACTTCTGTACTACTTTTATCATTTTGCAATTTTTAAAAGGTTACTGGATATATTAATGTTGGCTGTTTGATAAACTTAGATTGTTTTGTGAAATCTTAGATAATATTATTGATATCAGTTTTTTTTTTAAATTTTCCTCTGGGTTTGAATAACTTTGTATTCTCTCTTAACAGGCTTTTTAAAGACTTTTTCGGCATTTACATTAATTGACTTTTTAAGTCATAAAACAGAAATAATCAAACAAATAATATTCATAATAAACATCTTGATAATCCCATCTACTTTATTTAAAATTTTTCTTTACTGGTTTTAATATTCAATTGTCTAGAGAAAGATCACAAGAAGACCAAACACCCTTCTCATTGATTTAAAAATTCACATTTTTTAAAAATCTAATTTATTCACCAATCTAGTTTTCAGTGACAACACAAATGACTATTAAGTGGGGCAGCTACCTAGTGTGATAGTAACCCAAGGAGTGGTCTGAAAAAAAAAACATGCAACCCACAAGGAGACAGAGACCACTGTCTGAAAAACTTACTCAGATGAAAGTGAAATGCAAACACATGTGGCCAGTCTGCCCAAGACTGGAGGCTAACTCAGAACAGAAAGTCTAGTGAGCCGGTAATTATTCTTCTGGCCATGTGTTTCTCTGGCCAACAAGCTGCTTTTATATTGGGAATTCTTGCCCCAAAGTTGGATGCCAAGTGTTACACAAATTCTGGTTGTATTGAAAGAAATTCAGAACCAAATATCAGGGAAAGGCTGAAATAACAAAGAGAGAAACACCACAGTCAAATCTCACCTAGCTATCTTCCAGGTTCCTCAACCTTGCTTCTTCTCCCTTCTAATGCCTTATCTGTCTTCCTATGCCTATTCCTTAAATACCTTTTTGCCCAGTAGTATTGAAGAGAGTAAACTTAGCTCAAGAAATGCCATTTTGTATTCTAGTAGCCATAGAGATAAAATAGAGTTCAGTTCCACATTCCTGGCAGGGACTTGCCCAGTTCTAGGACAGAATGAGTTGGACACCTGGATGATCCAGGTGGGTCCAGGACTAAAAGGAGTCTTCCATTTTAGAGAACTATGCAGAAGTAAGATTCCCTGAGAAAGATTCCCTCACCCAGATCCCAGAGACCATAGCTAGAAACTGCTGTTCTCAGAGGGGCAGCATGACCTAAGTTCCAACTGCAGAATCCATACCACCCTGGCCCTGCTATCTGACCACCAAATGCTCTAGTCAAAATATACCACCATCATTCCTGGGCCCAAATTCAAGGAGAAATTCCCCAGATTAGCTGTCAGCACAGAACATTGTACTAGAGTAACCCCAAATTGTAGTTTTTCCCTTTAAAAGTGGCTGTTAAGCTCCCTTCAGGAGCCCCTCCTGATCTTGCTATGGCAAGAGCTGGACTGGGTTCCCTGCCATGGCTTGTATTTACATCAATAAACTTTGCTATTGCATTCAGCTATCTCCTTGTCTCTGGTGGTCTCTCTGGGGTCGCAACTTTGGGCATAACAGTATCACATCCAGGTTAAAATTAAAGACATGGGCTACTATTATTTGGTAGTTAGCCTTGAACTCACAGAAACACAGAAAGATCTCTATCTCTGGAGTTAATAAATTAAAGGCAAGGTACCACTACTGCCTTCTCTGGGAGTCTGCAACTCCCTTTCTAAATCTAGCTGGCCTCAAACTCACAATTGCTGGGATTAAAGGTGTAGGTTACTTCTAGTCTTTTCCCTTGCTGGGATTAAAAGTGTGAGTTACTATTCTCTGATCCTCTTGGATTGACTGTGGGTAGATCTCTTGATATTCCAGACTGGTTTTTATTAAGTGTATAACATATCACCACACATCATAATTTTGGTCTCTTTGTTGTGTTCCAGGTTTACAAGATATTTTATGTTTAAAAAACACTAGATTTTGTGTTAAAAATTTGCTTTTTTTTAAACCAATGAATCTATTTCTGCTACTGCATCTCCAGGGCTTGAGATTCTCTCTTTCACATCTTTTATTCTGTTAGTGATGCTTGCTTCTGTAGTTTCTACTCATTTACTCAGATTTTCCTTTTCCTTACTTTTCTTCGTTTGTATTTTCTTTAATGCCTCTGTTTCAATTTTTACTTCTTGGTCAGTTTCCTTCACCTATTTAACTGTTTTTTCTTGTCTTTGTTGAATAGCTCTAATTTATTGATTTTTGTTTGTCTCTTCCATTATTTCTTTAATAGACTTTAAAATTTTTTCTCCTCAAGGCTTCTATCAATTTCACAAAGTTGTTGTTAAGGTAGTTTTCTTTTGCTTCATCTGCATTGAAATGTTCAGGTCTTGCTGATGTAGAACCTATAGTATTTGGAGATGCTATATTACTCTTTATGTTGTTCAATATATTACATTGCCCATTTCAATCTAAAATTTGTACAGTTGGAATTTGTGTCTCCAGTGGTCCCACTTTTTCAATGTGTACTTTTTTATTACTGTTTTTTCTAATTTCTCTGATTTCTGACTGTCCTTACCAGAATTCTTCCCAGGAAGAAAGCTGACCTTCCTGCTTTCTGCAGTAGGGTGTGTATCTCAGATGTACTCTAGTGCCTTGAGAAAGATAGACACAGGAACTGGGAAGTGCTTCTAGATCACCTAGGTTGGAATGGGTGTAGGAGATGGGCCAGGTATGTGTCACTGGTTCCTGGGCTGGAACTCTAGATTGATCAGTCAGAGGCTTAGAGGCTTATATATCCTTACAGCTTGCTGTTGTAGAGGTATGTGTCTAGGTACAAGATTGATGGAGTAAAGGACAAAGTTACAAGCCCCAGGAGAGTACAAGAAGTTATATTTTTCAGGAAAATTCCACAGGAAGTCTCTGGTTTAAAAATAAGAGCTTACTGCCTGTTTACAGGCTAAGGTAATTATAGGAAAGAATGAGAATGGTAGTAGAGAAAGAAATGTAACTTTCTTGGACCTGTAGTTGTCTATGTTGGAGGTGATCAGAGAGTAATCAGCAAAGAAAGTTAACTTACAGATTAACAACTCTCCTGGAAGCCCTTACTGAAAGATCAAGAGGATGGGAGAAGGAGATATCTAGAAAAACAAGTTACTTTAGTTACACAAACCAATTTAGTTTCTGAAGTTGCATTATTTAATGTGATTGGAGGATCTTTACACAATGATGTGGCCATAACTAGTATCGATAGGTGCTAGTAGAGAAAGAGAGTGCAGTTGTTATTTTTGTAACTACTTTTCCCTGGTCAGGGTAGTATCTTCACCAAGTAGGTCTTATGGTATGAAAAAATTTTGGAAGGGGAGAAAAAGTAGGAGTTGAAGGAGACGGAGAAAAAAAGAAGTAAAGGAGGAGGTATCTGAAAGAGACTTATATCTTTTTGCAGTGGCCTCCAAGGACAATAAAGTCTTTAGATACATTTCAGAATGATAAGTGAGAAAAGACAATTTTTTACATGCTTTTTTACAGGAGTATTAGTTGCATCCCGATTGTCTCACTTCTGTTTTTGTGTGTATGGCTGTTTTGCTTTGTATGTCTCTGCACCATATGCATGCAGGTTGCTTGGAACTTATTTCTGCACCTCTGCAAGTCCTCATAACTGATGAGCCAGCTCTTCAACTCCTTATGAGCTGAGGTTATCTGAGCAACGTTACACTGCCATCTAGAGATAAATTGCTAGTATGTTGGCCACAATTCATGTTGGATTCATATTAAAGAAGGCTTTGTTATCATGATTAAACTAGATAAGCCACAAAAATACCTAGGAAAACACATCATAGAGCGAGAGGAAGTGCTGGCAAAGCATATTTCAGTTTAAGATGATATCTAGGGGCTTAAGATATGGCTCAGAGGTGAAGAACACTTGTTCTTGGTATCTTGCTACTTAGGCTTAGATTCTAACACCTGTTTTTTTGGCTCACAAGTATATGCAACTCTAGCACTGCATGATCTGTCATGCTTTTCTTACATCCATGGTCACACACGAGATATAATACAGTAACACACATATACATAAAATAATTATTAAAACTATATACATTAAAATTAAAACAAGTTAGATAGAGAAATAGTTTTGGTATGAGCAGAAGTGGACAAGAAAGGGTAACTGGAGGTGAGTAAGATCAAATTACATTACTTAAAAATGTGAAAATGTAATAATAAACCCATTATTATATGTGACCAACATAAATTAGTTTTTTCTATGTACATGACTTTTTTTCCTGCCTGAATGTTTTTGTATTACATGAATTTCTGGTGCTTGTAGAAGCAAGAAGAGAGCATTGGAACCCCAGGAATTGAAATTATAGATACCTATGTGAGCATTGTGAATCCAACCAGGTTTGATGGAATAGCAATCATCTTTTAGCTACTGATCCATCAATACAGAGTATATTAACAACTTTAAAAGGTTTACTATGTAAACTAAGAAGACAGAAAGTGATATGGAGAATTGGGTTATTTTTCTTACCAGTTATAGTCTTGTTTTCTCTGAAATAATTTTTTACTATTGTACATAATGCTTTGGTGTGTTTGTAAGTTACACTTATGGACAAATGGATGTTTTTCACCCTACATGGGACATTGGTCACATGACCATGCCTGGATGCAGAGATCCACAGCCAGGTTTTATGTATATAGAGTATAAACTGGAGTTCTCCACTGGGTCCCTCTCCTAGCAGCTTGGGAAGCTCCATGAAAGAGAGTGAGAAAAGACTAGAAGTCAGAGGGGAAGGGGGGGCATCAGGAGGACATGGTGCACAGAATCAACTAATCAGGGTTTCTATGGACTCAGAGAGACAAAAGCATCAAGCAGGGCCTGCATGGGCCTCCATCAGGTCCTCTGTGTATGTTATGGCTGTTTCCTTGGTGTCTGCTGTACTTTTGACTGTTTGAGTGAGTGTATCACTGACTCTTTTGCCTGCACTTGAGACTCATTTTTCTTCTTTGGGGTTGCCTTGTCTAGCCTACATATAACGGCCTTTCTCTTGCCTTATTTTATTTTGTTTTATGTTGTTTGGCTGTATACTCTGGGAGGCCTACTTTTTTTCTGAAAAAGAGGGAGTATATTTGGGGAACAGAAAACGTGGAGAGCGATCTAGGGAGATGAGGAGAGAGAAAAAACTATGTTTAGAAAGTATTGTATGAGAGAAAATCTATTTCTAATAAAAACAAAAAATATGTATATATACAGATATATAAACTAATTTTTAAGAAGATGGCACACTTGTGGGAGTCCATGTGAGGCTTTTTGACTTTCTCTGTTGGAGCCAGGCTACACAAAACTTTTATAACCATACAATCTTGCTAGAGACAAGAGAATTAAGAGATGTGTCTTATTCACATCTATGGGAATTTAGTCTCTGAAGACAACATAAGAGGTCAGTAACATTGAAAAAATTTTGGGTATGGTTATTTATTGGAAGTGAGAGGCCACCATGTATTTTATGGTTACATGGAGCAGCTGGTATTTTCCAAAGTAGGGAGCAGGGCAGAGTCTGTGTTGTGGTTCTGAGACAGCCAGAGAGGGCAAGAAATGCAGCATAAGTTTGTCTGGTGTGTGGCTTTGAACTACAGTGTATTTGTTGTGTTTGTTGTCTATGTGGTCTCTGGCACTTGGTTGATCTGATGTGTGTAAGAGGTAAATGGGTAGGCTTGGAGTACTGTTATAAATAGTTTAGTGACTAGTCTGACCTTTTCATTTATTGATAAAAAAGACATAATAATGTAGACTTTAAGACAACAGACTTTAAGGATGCATATCAGTTATTCATGTCATTGTGAATTTTTTTCTGATTTCACAAATTATATTAGTGTTATGTGACATGGCACATGATTTGTCCATGAAATGTAACTACTCTCTTTACAATTTCCTTGAATTTTTTTCAAATTTTATATAGGAACTACGTTTACATCATGCAATTCTGAAATTATTTTAAAATGGCCAGTAAGTACTATATTGTTAGCCTGAGAGCAATACTGGCTACTTTATAAAATTATAATTTGGGTTGTCCAGATATGCACATGACTCAAGTTGATATCATCAACCCTCCTTTCTCATTACTATGTATCTTAGTTTCCTTGGCTTTGATCTAAGGTATTCTTTTTTGGAGCCATATTTAGAAAGTTATAGGATTCTTCAAGTACAAGTCAAATTGAATTATCATCTTCATGGTAACTGGTGCTTGTAGGAGAAGGTCTAACAGTATAGGCAGCTGCCTGTTACTAGCATGTGATGGGTACATACCTGGGAACATGCAGGTACAATGTCTCAGTTGGGTGAGTGATGGCATTGATCCACCCTTCCAGGTTTTCTGGGACTTTCCATGATTTGAGATCATGTTGGGAACCTGGCCAACATACCAACATTTCTGGGTCACAGGGCCACAGTACAATCTCTTCCAACCATTTTAGTCTCTACAAATGATAAAGATTAGATTTGCTTAAGATAATAGAATGTGTTTTCTGTAGTGATAATCAGTTACCATCATCACATGACAAAATCATTTTGCTTAAACACATCAATTTATTAATTATCAGTAGAAGGCTTCTATTTCTTCTGAGTGTCTCTTGAATATATTGCTACTACTACTACTACTACTACTACACCACACACACACACACACACACACACACACACACACACACACACCTTGTTTGTGCAGGTATCAGTGAGGATGGATGAAGTTTTATACAGATATATTGGTGCATAGATTAACTGCCTATTGTACTTGCCCTAAGAATAAATAATTCTGTGAAATGCATACTGGGTGTCATGTGGCAGCTCCATTATTGCTGGCTTGGGTTCTGTCCCTACATACATGACTGCCTGGCTCCCCCACAGCCTACCACTTGGGTGCCTTAAACAAATTTTCCTATGTGCTTCACCAGTGACTACAGGGTTTATCGTCTGTACACGGATGGGACACTCTGACTCAGAAGAATCAATTTCTATTATATCTTGCCATATCTTTAGCACAGGGACACAGAAGGGTGGCAGGGGGCAGCAAAGTTCTTTTTGTTTTTGTTTTTTTTTTTTGAAAATCAATATCAAACGTTATATAAAAAATCAAAACATTCAGAATAGATAGCAAAAAGCCCATACAGTAATAAAAGTTCTCTTTTCTGTAAAATACATAAAACATAAAAAATAAAATCTGAAGCTTCTCAAGCCAGGTTAGGCTTTGCTACAGATAAAGAAAGCACAGTAGGTCACAGTGAATTCCCATGGATGCACTATAGCCACAAATTTCTGTTAAGAAACCTTTTTACAGACAAACCAGAAGTTTTGGTTTGGTGTGTGTGTGTGTGTGTGTGTGTGTGTGTGTGTGTGTGTGTGTGTGCATTTTAAATCACTCTATTCACCTATCATCTTTCAATGAAATGAGAATGCTTTTGCTTAAAGTCCACTAATGAGTGAGTAAATCCTTTGCTTATTCTTCTGGGTTTGTGAGACATTACTCAGGAGGGTATTCTCCAAATCTATCCATTTGCCAGCATATTTTTAGAATATCATTTTTTCTTACTGCTGAGTAGTACGCTACTGTTCAGGTGTACCACAGTTTGTTAATCCATTCTTCAGCTGAGGGACATCTTGGTTGTTTCCAGGTTCTTGCTATTACAAATAATGCTGCTATGAACATAGTTGAGCTAATGCTTTTGAGATGTGAATGTGTATCTTTAGGGTATATGCTCAATAGTAGTATTGCAGGATCCTAGGGGAGAGTGATTCCAAGTTTTCTGAGAAACCTTCATACTACATTTCAGAGTGGCTGAACAAGTTTACACTCCCACCAACAATGGAGGAGTGTTTCCTTGCTCTGCATGCTCTCCAGCATAGGCTGTCATTTGTGTTTTAATCTTAGCCATTCTGACTTTACTCATGGCTAAAGTTGATAATCTTGCAGGATATTAAGGACTCCCAGATGAAGATAATTGCCCACACACTTGAGGTTTAACAGACAAGGTCGCTGAACCACCCAAGTGGAGTCTTGTCCACAAGGTACCTATGCACATTCTTGACTGAGATTCCACTCCGCAAGTTTCTGTCTGCAGCTAGGAGCAAGGCAGGTAGGATCTTCAGTGCTACACCACAGGGAGACTCCTTTTTGTGAGATTGGGCCCTGGGTGTCACCCAGCTTCCTGCCTCACATTAAATGCCACACTCTAGTAGTGGGAGACTTCAATTCCCCACTTTCACCCTTGTGTAGGTCAACCAGATAAAGAATCAACATAGAAAGAAGGGGTCTAACAGATGTTATGATGCAAATGGACTTAATAGATATTTACAGAAGCTTTCATCTGAACACAAAAAACTATACATATTTCTTAGCGTCCAATGGGAACTTTCTCTAAAATTGACCACATGCTTGGTCATATGGCAAATATCAGTAGTAACAAAAGGGGAAATAACTCCTTCTATCATATAAGACCACCATGGCCTAAAGTGGGAATTCAACAACAACAAAATTAACAGAAAGCCTACAAACTCATGGAAACCGAACATCTATATATTGAACCACCTCTGAGTCAGGGAGAAGTTAAGAAAGAAATCAAAGACTTTCTAGAATTTAATGAAAATGAATGCACAACATACCCAAAATTTATGAGACACAATAAAAGAAGTGTTAAGAGGAAAATTCATAAAAGTATATAAAAATCCCAGAGAAAGCTTACATAAGAGACCTAACAACTCAGCTGAAGACTTTAGAATAATTAGAAGCAAACTCACCTAGAAGGAGTAGATGGCAGGAAATAATCAAACTTAGGGCTAAAATCAGTACAATAGAAACAAAGAGAACAATGAATCAAAAAGTTGGTTCTTTGAGAAAGTCAACAAGATAAACAAACCCTTATCCAAGCTAGACGAAAGGCACAGAGAAAGTATTCAAATTAACAGATTCAGAAATGAACACGGGGATATAACAACAGACCGCAGGAAATTTAGAGAATAATCAGGGCATATTATGAAAATCTATAATCTAATAAAATGGAATACCCAAAAGACATGGACAGCTTTCTGGATAAGGACCATTTACCAAAATTAAATAAAGAACAATTTGAAGACCTAAACAGACCTATAACACCAAGGAAAATTAAAGCTGTTATTAAAAGTCTCCCAAATTAAAAAAAAACCCTGGTCCAGGTGATTTCATTGCAGATTTCTACCAGACATTCAAAGAAGAACTAATACTAATATTCAACAAACTGTTCTATACAGTGGAAACTGAAGGAACGCTACCAAACTCTTTTAATGAGAGCACATTTACCCTGATACCCAAGCACCTCAAAGATGCCACAAAAAAGAGAATTACAGACCAATCTCTCTCATGAACATTGATGCAAAAATATTCTATGAAATTCTGGCAAACCAATTACAACAACATATAAAAAAAGTTGTCCATCACGATCAAGTAGGATTTATCCCAGAAATACAAACATATGAAAAACTATAAATATCATCCATTATATAAACAAATTAAAGGAAAAACACAAGATCATCTCTTTAGATGCTAAAAAAGCCTTTGACAAAGCCCAACATTCCTTTATGCTAAAAGGCCTGGAGAGATCAGGAATACAGGAAAAATTCCTAAGTATAATAAAAGTAATTTACAAGAAGCCAATGACCAACATCAAACTAAATGGGGAGAAAATAAAAGCAATCCCACTAAAACCAGGAACTACACAAGGCTGTCCCCTCTCCCCTTATCTATTCAAGATAGTTCTTGAAGTTTTAGCCAAAGCAATAAGAGAAAGAAAAGATATTAAGGGGATACAATTTGGAAAAGAAGAAGTTGAAACTATCTGTATTTGCAGATGATATGAAAGTGACCTATAAAATTCTACCAGGGAACCCCTACAGCTGATAAACTCCTTCAGCAATGGAGCAGGATACAAGATAAACTAAAAAAAAAAAGTAGCTCTTCTATACACTAAAGACAAATAAGTGAAAAAGAAATAAGGGGAACATCACCCTTTATAATAGCTGAAAATAGCATTAAATACCTCAGAGTAACTATAACAAAAGAGGTAAAAGTTCTGTTTGATAAAAACTTAAAATCACTGAAGAAAGAAATTGAAGAGGTTATCAGAAAATGGAAAGGGCTCCCATGCTCCTAGATAGGTAGGAACAACATAGTAAAAACAGCAATTCTACCAAAAACAACCTATAGAGTCAATGCAATTCCCATCAAAATCCTCACTTAATTTTTACAGATCTTAAAAGCACAATGCTAAATTTTACTTGGAATTACAGAAAAGCTAGAATAGCCAAAAATATTCTGCTGAACAAAAGAACCTCAGGAGGCATTACCATCCCTGACTTCAAGTTTTACTATAGAGCTACAGTAATAAAAACAGCCTGGTACTGGAATAAAAACAGACCTGTGGATCAATGGAATTGAATCAAAGACTCCGACATTAACCCACACACCTATGAATACCTGTTTTTTGACAAAGAGATAAAATATTTCATTGGAAAAAAGACAGTATCTTCAACAAATTTTGTTGGCATACCTGGATGGCATTGTGTAGAAAAATGCAAATAGATCTAAGCCTGTCACCCTGCACAAAACTCAAATCCAAGTGGATCAAAGACCTCAACATAAAATTATAAACTGAACTTGATAGAAAAGAAAGGGGGAAATACCCTCCAACAAATTGGTACAGGTGACCACTTCCTAAATATAACACTAGTAACACAAACACTAAGACATACAATCAATAAGTGGGATCTCCTGAAATGGAGAAGTTTCTGTAAGGCAAAAGACACAGTCATTCGAACAAAATGACAGCATACAGAATGGAAAAAGATTTTCATTAACCCTACAAGTGACAGACGACTGATCTTTTAAATATGTAGAAAACTCAAAAAAACTAGAGCACCAAACCTTGAATAACCCAATCAAAAAATGGGGTTCAGATCTAAAAAGAAATTCTCAGCAAGGTTACAAATGACTGAAAGGCACTTGAAAAAGTGCTCGAAATCTTTAGCCATCAGAGAAATGCAAATCAAAACAACTTTGAGATATCACCTGACACCTGTCACATTGGCTAAGATAAAAGACACTGAGGCCAACCTATGCTGGATAGTTTGCAGAGCAAGGGGAACACTCCTCCATTGTTGGTGGAAGTGTAAACTTGTTCAGCCACTCTGGAATGCAGTATGGCAGTTTCTCAGAAAACTGGGAATCAATCTCCCCAAGGATACAGCAATACCACTACTGGGCATATACCCTAAAAATGCACATTCACACTCCAAAGGCATTAGCTCAACTATGTTCATAGCAGCATTATTTGTAGTAGCAAGAGTCTGGAAACAACCAAGATGCCCCTCAACTGAAGAATGGACTAACAAACTGTGGTACATCTACACAATGGAGTACTACTCAGCAGTAAGAAAAAATGATATCCTAAAATTTGCAGGCAAATGAACGGATTTGGAGAATATCCTCTTGAGGGAAGTATCATGAACCCAGAAAGATAAGCAGGGGATGTACTCACTCATTAGTGAACCCTAAACAAAAAAGCAAAATGCAAAGCATATCCAAGCTGCAAACCACAACCACTGAACAGCTTGGGATGTGAAGCACCTTGGACTGGCACCTTGGAGCCCATTCCCTCCAAAGGAACAGCTGACCCAGTCTTGATGTTGGGGTGAGGAAAGCAGTTCTGCCTGGAGTGCATGCTGAACTAAGCCTCCTTGGGACCTTGGGACCTCCTGCCCTTGCTGGGTAGGAGATAAAGAGATGGGGAGAAGAGATTTTGAGTGGGAGAGGAGGAGGGAGAAGGATGTTTGAACAAGGCTATACATGGATAAAAAATAAGACTTTATTTATAATAAGAAAAACCTACTTTCAGTAGGGTGGTTGTCTCTTTTGCATTTAAATCTGTCCCTTGTTTATGTGCATGGAAAAGGATATTGAACCCTATGATCACATGGTCTAAAACACTATTTTTGAAAGATAATCCACAGAATGAAAAATAATAGACTCATTCAATTATTATTAAAAGAGTTATTGATTATCTATTAGCAGGTCATGGCCTTAAGGCCAAATTTTATGTGTGCCATGAAGTAGAGGTATGAGAAAGTTTATTTTATTATTTGTTTTTCTTTAAAACACCACAAAATCTTTAATATATACAGGCATGCATAAACTTGTTGGTTCTGTCAAGTTCAGTGGTTAAGACAAATCAAATTTTTTGATATCTATGTAAATAAGTTACAGAAACCAAAACATCAGTTAGTCATATCACAGCAAGTAGATTATCACGGTTGATCATTTCTTTCACTGAGTCAGAGCTACTGGAAATTTATCCTCAGGGTATTGTTGTCAGAGACAAATGGCTGGTGGGTACTAAGATGAATGGCTAGCATAAAATGGGGTTTCATTAGCCATCAAAGTTGAAGAGGCTGGCCACCTCCTAATCTTAGCAGGCCAATTTCTGCTTGTTTTAGGCCAGCCTGGTCTACATAATGAGTTTCAGTTCAGCCAGGGCTACATAGTGAGCCCCTATGTCAAAAATCAAAAGCACATGTGTAATTAATTCCTAGAACACAGCTCCTAAAAAGCAGCGAAAGAAGCAGTCTAATATAAAATTAAAAGCTTAAAATACATATTTATATAATGAATATACAAGTGATCAATAACCTGAGGAAATATACACAACCTACTTACACCAGGAAAAGCAAAATTTCAAGAAGTTTACATCCAACTGGAATGATTATAATAAAAAAAGAAAAAAGAATTGTTGAAACTGAAAGCCATTTGAATTGCTACGAGGAGTGTAACAATGTGAATTATCTTCATGAGTTTATGAAAAATGGATTTTATTATATAAGTATTTGCTACACTGAAACAATGTAGGTCAGGACTTTTCTTTGTGGGGGAAAATCTTAAGTTCTAATTCTATTTCAAACAGTATGGGTTTAATTATATTTTCTGTCTTCTCTTGAGTCAGTTTTGTCTAGAGGTTCATCCATTTTTTTCCATAGTTGATTGTATTCGTTGATACCAATTCATATTTTTCTTTATACTATTTTAGCTTCTCCTGATTTGGGTAATTTGTGTTTCCTTTTCTTCTTGGCCAGCCTAGTTATATAAAAGTTTCCTAATTTTGTTCATTTTTTCAGTTTGATATTTTATAATACTATTTCTTGTGCTTGTTTTGGGTTTAGCTTGCTTTTTGTTTTCTAATTCTGAAGACAGAAGTTTACTTGAAAATTTTTATTTTTGATAGTGATGTTTAAAAGGAAAAATTTGACTTTTATAAACTTTTATAGTTTGTACTGTTTGTGTTATGTCTTATTTTTGTTCAACTTAAAGTGTGTTCTGAGTTCCTTTGTGATATCATGTTTGACCCATGGTTTTGTTTCTATTGTCTTTTTTTTTTTTAGAACTGATTTAATTTCCAGTGGGTTTAGACTTTCAAACATTCTTGTTTGTTGTTGATTTCTAATTTCCTTACATCACAATTGGAGAGAATTTTTTGTATTACTTAAGTTTGAACATATTTCATGACATGGTTTGGAGAATGTGACTTAAGAATTTGTATTTTACTATTGCTGGATCCTTTCAGTTGTCTTCTGGGTCAAGTTAGTTAGTAGTAAAGTTCAAATCTTCATTGTCTTTTCTAATTTCTGCCTACACGTTTATCATTGAAGATGAGTTTGGCATCTGCCTGTAAACATTGAATTGGTAATTTTGTTTATCATTATGACATTTTTAAGTTACCAGTTTTAGGGATTTTTAAATACATCATATTTACAATTTTAATATCTTTCTGCTAAATTAAAAGTTTTAATATAAAAACAAATATAATAATATTCAGCCGCTGCTGTAGACAATGTGACAATTTCTCAAAATGTTAAATAGAATTCTCACGTGACTCAGCAATGGTAATTGTGGATCTATGGCCAATATAACCAAAAATAACAACTCAATAGCTCATCATATTCATGTCTATAATGGCATATACTAGTCCAAAGTGGAGGGAACCCAAGTGTCCGTAATTTGGAGAATGGAAAAATAAAAATAGGTCAACCTCTATGTGGAATATTACTCATCCAAAAGAAGGGAAGTCATTCTGGTTTTGCTTCAGCATGATAAATGTTAAAATTAGTATGCCTGGGCTTTTTTTTTCCCTTGGGAGACTTTTAATTACAACTTCAATTTCCTTTGGTCTGTTCCCAGATGGTTTCAGTGCAGAATTCTACCAGACATTCAAAGAACTAATATTAATTCTCCTCAAACTGTCCCATACAGCAGAAACTGAAGAAATATTGCCAAACTCTTTCTTTGAGGCCACAATAACCCTAATACCCAAGCCACTCAAAGTTACAACAAAGAAAGAGAATTACAGGCTAATTTCCCTCATGAACATTGATGCAAAACTTCTCAATAAAATTCTGGCAAACTGAATCCAACAACATATCAAAAGAATCATCCACCACGATCAAGCAGGCTTCACCCTGGAGATGCAGGCATGGTTTAGCATATGAAAACCTGTGAATGTCATCCATCATATAAGCAAATTGAAAGAACAAAAACCAAATAATTATCTCAGAAGATGCAGAAAAAGCCTTTGACAAAATCCAACACTCCTTCATGATACAAGTCCTTGAGAAATCAGGAATGCAGGCAAAATACCTAAATATAATAAATATGATATACAGAAAGCCAACAGCAGACATCAAACTAAGTGGAGAAAAACTCAAAGCTATCACACTAAGATCAGGAACAAGACAGGGCTGTCCCCTCTCCTCTCATCTATTCAATATAGTTTCCAAACTTCTGGGTACAGCAATAAGAAAACAAAAGAAGATTAAGGGGATACAATTCAGAAAGGAAGAAGTGAAACTATCTGTATTTGCAGACAATATAATTGTATACATAAGGGACCCATCAAATTCTACCAGGGAACTCCTTCAGTTCATAAACACCTTCAGCAATGTAGCAGGGTACAAGATCAACTCAAAGAAAACAATAGCCCCTCTATACACTAAAGATAAAAGGGCTGAGAAAAAAAATTAGAGAAACATTACCATTTTTAATAGCTGCAAATAACATTAAATATCTTGGCATAACTCTAACCAAAGAAGTAGCAGGCCTAATTGACAAAACCTTTAAGTCACTGAAGAAAGAAATTAAAGAAGATAACAGATAATGGAAAGACCTCTTATGTTCCTGGATAGGTAGGATCAACATAGTATAAATGGCCATCTTACCAAAAGCAATCTACTGATTCAATGCACTGCCCATCAAAAACCAACACAATTTTTTTTAATGGACCTTGAAAGAACAATACTCAATTTCATCTGGAATAATAGGAAACCCAGGATTACCAAAACAATCCTCTTCAACAAAAGAACCTCAGGAGGCTTCACCATCCCTGACTTCAAGCTATACTATAGAGATACAGTAATAAGAACACCCTGGTACTGATGTAAAAACAGACTTGGAAATCAATGGAATTGAATCAAAGTCCCTGACATTTACCCACACACCTATAAACACCTGATCTTTGACAAAGATGGCAACAATATTCAATGGAAAAAAAAGATAATATCTTCAACTGCCAGACTCTGTATGTCAGATAGGGCAGAGGGAGAGGCTAGACCAGCTGGCCTCTCCCTGTTGTTGGAGTGAGATGATGAGTGTTGAAGACCCAGCACCCCCTAACCATGGATGAAATCACATGCTGCTGAGTTGGAAGCCTTGTCGAAGCAAGATCTCACTTAATTGCATTAGTCTGGGGCTTATATAGGGTTTTGAGAAGGGGGTGGAAGTCTTGAAATGGGGTGGGGAAAAAGGGCCAATAATATGTTAGCAGAGCCTAGGCAGAGGTGGTCTTAGATCAGCCTATGCTGAGTCAGTCACCCATGGCGTTTATGGCCCGAGACAAGTCACCAAACTCTACGAAGGCTTAGGATTTACACCTTGGCCTCAGAAGGGCCCAACATTCAACAAATGGTGTTGACATAAATGTATAATTGTATGTATAAGAATGCAAATAGATCTAAACCTACCACCCTCACACAACTTAAATCCAAGTGGATCAAAGACCACAACCTAAACTCAGCGACATTGAACTTGATAGAAAAGAAAGTGAGAAATACCCTCCAAAGCATTGGCACAGGCTACCACTTCCTAAATAGAACACCAGTGGCACAGACACTAGGAACAATAATTAGAAGTGGGACTCTTAAAACTGAGAAGCTTATGCAAGGCCAAGGACACTGTCAATAAGACAAAATGACAGTATACAGAATGGGAAAAGATCTTTACTAACCCTACAACTGACAGTGAGTTTTTTTATGTAAACAATTTAAAATTATTTTCTGAGAAGTTTATAAAGGTATACATGTATTCAATATATTTTACTTATATTATATCTGGGTCAAGAACCCATTGTTTGGGAATCCTTAGGCAAATGGTTCTCAATCTGTGGGTCACGACCACTTTGAGGGTGTTAAAGACCCATTTCACAAGGGTCTCATATCAGATATTTTGTGTATCAGATTTACATTATGACTCATGGCATAGAAAAATTACTGTAATGAAGTAGCAACTAAATAATTTTATGGTAGTGGATTACAAATGAGGAACTGTATTAAATGGCTACAATATTAGCAAGATTGAGAAGCACTGAATTTGGTCTTGGGCAAGGAATGAAGACTACATTTTGTATGGATAAAGAATCAAACTGCTTTCTAAACACTTATCTTTATCCCTATCAATTGCTGCAGCTCTGAGCCCTCAACAAAAGAGCTTCTTTATATGGTGAACTGAGGTTGAGATAGACTCAAAACTGGTTAAAGCACTGACAAGAAGTGACTGTGGAGTGCTTGATCCTAAACTGAGCATCTATATCAGATTGTCTTCCTTTTTATATAAATATTTTACCTGCATGCATCTCTACATACCATGTGCATGCCTAGTGCCTGTGGACGTTTAAAAGAGGATGTTGGATCCCCTTATACTGGAGTTACAGGTGGTTGTGTGTGTCTATAATGGGTGCTGTGACTTGAACATGGGTCCTCTGTAAGAATGTCCAGTGTTCTTAAACTCTGAACTGTTTTTTCCAAAACTTGTTTCTTTCATTTTAATTTTTACATTCATTTCCCAATATTTTAGCATGTCTCAGATTTTATGTGTGTGTGTGTGTTCACCCATAAAAAGATTCTCAAGTTGTCTATTTGCTTGGGAAACAACTGTTTTTAAATGTAGTCTGTTAATTTATGTATGTTGTTCATTATTTTCAGGAAGCATTCAAAGATAATCTATAAGTACTTACTAGCTTTCCCAACATTTTTTCTTTCTTATACCTGACTAAGTTACAATCTAGTGCTTTATACTTTCTCCTTGAAGAACCTTTTGATATTTCTTGTATCATTGCAAAAAGTACATTCTAAAGATTATGGTAAAACTTTAATCTAGGAGAGAAGCTTTGAGGATAAGACAGAAAAGTAAAGAAGCTGTGCTCCCAGACTGAGTTTTCATCTTCAAGGAGTTGAGTAGTAACTGGAACAGAATAAAGAGATGGGGGGTGGGGAGGTGAGCCTAACAAAGGGGAAGGATACACATATACTTCATGAGAATACATGGAGGTTTTTCATGAACTCATGCTCTGGATCTTTACCTGTTTTAGTTATGACTGCTGGTAAGTATCTTTAGCCACAAAGTAGAGGGCAGATATGGTAGGAAATCTAGTTCAAATTAACCATGTGGCAAAGTTTTTGAGCAAACTATTTCTCAAATTCTGAGCATATCTACATGCATCTGTAGATGTAGAATCCTAGTCAACAGACTGGGCAGCAAAGGGAACAGGCATACTGTGGAAGCAGATATACTAAATGTAGTGGTTTGAATGAGAATGGCATTCATAAGCTCATATATTCAAAAACTTCATAACCCAGTGGTGGAACTTTTTGAGAAAGAATAGGTGGTATGACCTTGTTAGGAGAGACTAGTTCAAAAGCTAGCATCATTTCAAGATATCTCTTTCTGCTTTGTGCCTGTGGACCATAATTCGAGCTTTCAGCTCTAGCTCCAGTGCCATGGCTACCTGCTACAGTGCTTCCCTCAATAATTATCATGGACTCTAAATCTCTGAAACTACAAGCAAGTCCCCAGTAACCTCTTTTATAAATTGCCTTCGTCATGGTGTCTCTTCACAACAATAGAAAAATAACTAAAATAGATGTTAGTTCTCAAAATGGAGCATTGCTATGTTAGATGTGACCATGCTGAGTTTTGAAGGGATATGGATGACTTTAAAACTTTGAATTAGAAAAGTGATTGTAAACAGGGATTGTTGTAGTAAGTTTTCCCAAGCCCGTTTTGGGCCCAGAGGTTTGGAATCTGGTCCGTGGTGGAGGTTTGGAACCTGGTTCGTGCAGCGGCTTTTGTCCCCCAAAGAAATGAATCAGATGCTTATATTACTTCAGACTGTTTGGCCAATGTCTCAAGCACATTACTAGCTTGCTCTTTCATCTTAAATCAACCAATTTCTACTATTGTACCTGCCACATGTCCTGCCGTGGCTCACCTGTATTTCTTACATGTCTGTCTTCTTTGGGGAACAGATGGAGACTGACTTAACTCCACCCTGCTCCTACCTGCCTGTGCTCTGATTCTCCACCCACTTCTACGATGCTGTGCATAGGCCAAAACAGTACTCTATTTACAGCATAAAGAGAACATTCTACTACAAGGGATTAATAGGACATGACAATAGAAGCTTGGAATAAAGGACTGTTGAGCATCATGTGGACTGTGAAGGTGTGCACCACATCTCTTAGACTTGAAAAGACTTAATTTCTCTGTTACTGATGCTACATTTTTTTCTGTTGCTTTCATCACAGTTACAGATGTCTGGGACTCTATGATTTCTGGCAGAAAATAGGCTGCTGGTTGTAGTCCAAATTTGGATTGTACTGAAAGAGATTCAGAGCCAGTTATCAGGGAAAGGCTGAAATATCATAGGGAGGAAACACCACAGTCAAATCTCACCCAGCTATCTTCCAACTTCCTTAGTCTTGCTTCAGGTCACTTCCCCCTCTGCTGTTTTCCTATGCCACCTTAAATGCCCTTCTTGCCAGCTGTATCCCATTCAGGTTAGGATTAAAGATAGGAACTACTGTGTTTGGTAGTCAGTCTTAAACTCACAGAAACACAGAAAGTCTCTGGCGTTATGGGATTAAGAGCATAGGTCACCACTAAAAGTGTGTGCCATTGAAGCCTAGCTGTTTGGCCTTGTACTCAAAGATAAAAAATTCCTGAGTTATATTTGCCTAGTTTTTGACTGTGTGTTGATCTTTTGATATTTCAAGTTTTATTAAATAATGTAACATATTACCACAGTTGATAGGGAACAGTAAAAGAAGCTCGCTCTTTTTTTTTCTTTTAATCCTTACCTCATTCTCATGCAGGAAACTCTAATTAAATGCAATGGGTCACATACACACAGGACAGAAAAGCAGAAGATGGACTCAGGAAGAAGGCGTTTGGAGGAAGAGGAAATGGGATATGGTTTTTATAATCCTATTTTCTACCCATTTCTACTTTGGGAGTTGTGTTTTCTGGGCTCATTATCTGGCTTTGAATTTCAATAAGTCTAGGTAGGACAAGATAAAAGATTATAAGGAGATCTGGAGAAATAACAGGTTATTTCTGTCTCTCCAGCATTATCAGTGTCATTGGGAAAGAATGCAATTGGTGACTTTGACCAGGAAGCTTGGGTGTGAGACATGACAATCAGAAATTTACAGGGCTTCTTCTCCTTCTTCTTCTTCTTCTTCTTCTTCTTCTTCTTCTTCTTCTTCTTCTTCTTCTTCTTCTTCTTCTTCTTCTTCTTCTTCTTTTCCTTCTCCTTCTTCTTCTGTTTTTTAAACATACATAATAACTCATTGTATTTTTTAAAAAACTATCTCTGAATTCTCTGATCTACAGAATCATGATGTGTTGCAATTCTCAACTGAGTATTTAGAGATAGCAAAACATGTATCAAAAGAAATTCAAACTATTTATGATAAGGGCATGAAGGCTGCTTAGACAAGTTATAGAGATCTTTATGCTGATTCTTGGTGTTTGTGTATAGACACTCTCGACTTGCTCTATGTAAATTTAGAATTTAGATTTTACCTGTTGCAAGTATAATGTGGTAATATGGATTGGCTCTTCCAGCTGATATTAGTTTTCACCTGAGCAACTATATTTTGGGCAACTTCTGAACAAATTTTAGTGGAATATAATTGGATCCACTCCAGGCAAAGAAACCAAACTTCCCAAAGCTGGATGAGTGAGTACCTTAACACATACCTGTGTGATTATTATGTGGGTCATTATGTGCTTTGCGACACAGAATTGGGCAATTGTGGTGTGTGTGTGTGAGGAAGTTGCAGTCATTCTTCTCTTTTCTAATTTCTGTTTTTTAATTAGGTTACCTTGTTTCTCTAAGTTGTTTCTCTGGCTTAGATGTTAGGTGGCTTTGAACATTTTTCATCAAAATCAGAACTTAAGCAAAATTTTTGAATGTACAAAAAATGCATATATCTTGTTCAGCACATCTAGTAGCAGATGGAGCTTCATATCCTTAGATTCAGACAATCATCTCTTCTATCCTACCTATCATCAACAAACATTCTCTGGTTCTGAGCACCCATGATATTCTACTTTAATTCCTTTTATTTTTACCTGTTCTTCCCTGTAAAGCAATGGCTGTGACTCCTCATTGCTACTAATCTGTCTTTGTGTAGCTTTCTAATCAACTAATTTTAAATTAAATGTCTTAATTATAAGTAATTGATAATAAAATATAACATAATCCCTGAAGATGCTTTTGTTAAAGCAATTCTGGTTAAAGTAGATATTTAAAGAGGAATTTATTTATACCATTATTGTTATGAAAATCAGAACAGTGTTTATGTGATGGTGGATGTTGGTTAGTGGCAGAACACTTGCCTAGGATACATATGGTCCCAAATATCATCCTCAGAACCACAGTGAAATAGAAAACAATTATAGTCTTCTAGAAAAACTAATCAAAATATTAACTCTTTAGAATTTTACTGGTCAGTTCAAGCCAGTACAACTAAAAGTAGGCAAGTTATACCATGAAGAGTATATTTGTAGAATTCTTTTTTTTGTAATACCTTAATATATTTTATTTATATTAAATAAGATCACCGTAAATTTTGCATTTGAAATTACTAACATTATTTTCCCATACATAATTCTTTTTTATTTTTATTATTATTATTATAAACAAAGAAGTCAAGCTTTCTATCCCTGCATATCATTATTCAAGGTCCCTTTCCCCTCCCGCCACATCAGGTCATTTTTTCTTCTCCACAACTCCCCATCCCCTCCCTGGGGAGGCAGCAGACAGACCCAAGGTCTCACTGACCCAATATTACTTAGTTCAGACTCCACTCCTGGCAGATCCCTCCCTCAAGAGTGAGTCAGTTGTTCCTTTAGGTGGACTGGGATCAGAAGAGTCAGTCCAGGGTGTTTCTGATCCCAAGCTGTTCAGTGGTTGTGGTTTGCAGCTTGGGCATGCTTGGCTTTTTTCTTGTTTCTTTGTTTAGAGACCACTGATGAGTGAATACATCCACTGCATATCTTTCTGAGTTTGTGATACCTCGCTCAGGAGAATATTCTCCAAGACCACACATTTGCCTCCAAATTTTAGGATATCATTTTTTTCTTACTGCTGAGTAGTACTCCATCGTATAGATGTACCACAGTTTGTTAATCCATTCTTCAGTTGACAGACATCTAGATTGTTTCTAGGTTCTTGCTATTACAAAAAATGCTGCTATGAACATAGTTGAGCTAATGCCTTTGGAGTATGACTGTACATCATTAGGGCATACACCCAGAAGTGGTATTGCTGGGTCCTTGGGGAGATTGATTCTCAATTATCTGAGAAACCGCCATACTGAATTCCAAAGTGGCTGAACAAGCTTACACTCCCACCAACAATGGAGGAGTCTTCCCCTTGCTCCGCATCCTTTTCAACAGAGGCTGTCATCTATGCCTTTTATCTTAGCCAATCTAACAGGTGTTAGGTGGTATCTCAAAGTTGTTTTGATTTGCATTTCTCTGATGGCTAAAGATGAAGAACACTTTTTCAGGTGCCTTTCAGCCATTTGTAATTTCTCTGATGAGAATTCCCTTTTTAGAACTGAACCCCATTTTTTGATTGGGTTGTTCAAGGTTTTGGGATCTAGATTCTTAAGCTCTTTATATATCTTAGAGATCAGTCCTCTGTCACTTGTAGGGTTGGTGAAAATCATTTCCCATTCTGTAGGCTGTCATTTTGTCCTATTGACAGTGTCCTTGGCTTTGCAGAAGCTTCCTAGCTTAAGGAGATCCCACTTATTGATCATTGTTCTTATGTCTGTGCCACTGATGTTATATTTAGGAAGTGGTCGCCTGTGCCAATTCGTAGAAGTGTATTTCCCACTTTCTTTTCTATCAAGTTCAAAGTGGCTGGGTTTATGTTGAGGTCTTTGATCCACTTGGATTTGAGTTTTGTGCAGGGTGACAGGCTCAGATCTATTTGCATTTTTCTACACACTTCAATGTAGCTATGTCAACACCATTTGTTAAATATATTATCTTTTTTTTTCATTGAATGTTTTGGACCTCTTTGTCAAAGATCAGGTGTTCATAGGTTTTTGGGTTAATGTCTGGATCCTCAATTCTATTCCATTGATCCACAAGTCTGTTTTCATGCCAATACCAGGCTGTTTTTATTACTGTCGCTCTATAGTATAACTTGAAGTAAGGGATGGTGATACCTCCTGAGGTTCTTTTGTTAAGTAAAATTGTTTTGGCAATCCTGACTTTTCTGTTATTCCAAATGAAATTGAGTATTGTTCTTTCAAGGTCCAAAAAATATTGTGTTGGCATTTTGATGGGCAGTGCATTGAATTTGTAGATTGCCTTTGGTAGAATTGCCATTTTTACTATGTTGATCCTACCAATCCAGGAACATGGGAGAGCTTTCCATTTTTTGATATCCTCTTCAATTTCTTTCATCAGTGATTTAAAATTTTTGTCAAATAGATCTGTTACTTCTTTGGTTATACTTACTCCAAGGTATTTAATACTATTTGCAGCTATTATGAAGGGTAATGTTTTCCTTATTTCTTTTTCAGCTCTTCTATCTCTAGTGTATAGAAGGGCTACTGATTTATTTTAGTTAATCTTGTATCCTGTTACATTGCTGAAGGTGTTTATCAGCCGCAGCAGTTCCTTGGAAGAATTTTGTGGGTCACTTATGTATACAATCATGTCATCTGCAGATAAAGATAGTTTCACTTCTTCTTTTCCAATTTGCATCCCCTTGATCTCTTTTTGTTCTCTTATTGCTTTAGCTAAAACATCGAAACTATATTGAATAGATAAGGGGAGAGAGGACATCCTTGTCTAGCTCCTGATTTTAATGGGATTGCTTTGAGTTTTTCTCCATTAAGTTTGATACTGGCTGTCGGCTTCTTGTAAATTGTCTTTATTATATTTAGGTATTCTCTCTGTATTCCTGTTCTCTCCAGGGCTTTAATCATAAAGGAGTGTTGAATTTTGTCAAAGGCTTTTTCAGCATCTAAGGATATGATCATGTGGTTTTGTTCCTTTAGTTTGTTTATATGATGGATAACATTTACAGTTTTTCGTTTGTTAAACCAGCCCTGCATTACTGGGATGAAGCCTACTTGGTCGTGGTGGATGATATTTTTTGTACAATGTTGTATATGGTTTGCCAAAATTTTGTTGAGAATTTTCGCATCAATATTCATGAGGGAAATTGGTCTGTAATTCTCCTTCTTTGTTGTGTCTTTGAGTGGCTTGGGAATTAGGGTAATTGTGGCCTCATAAAAGGAATTTGACAATATTCCTTCGGTTTCTACTGTGTGAAATAGTTTGAAGAGTAACGGTAGTAATTCTTCTTTGAATGTCTGGTAGAATTAAGCACTGAAACCATCTGGACCAGGGCGTTTATTTTGGGGGAGGTTTTTAATGACAGCTTCAATTTCCTTAAAGGTTATAGGCCTGTTTAGGTAATTAATCTGATCTTCATTTAATTTTGGAAGGTGGTACCTATCCAGAAAGCTGTCCATTTCTTCTACGTTTTCCATTTTTGTGGAATACAGATTTTCAAAATATGATTTCATGATTCTCTGTATTTTCTGGGGGTCTGTTGTTATGTCTGATTTTGTTGATTTGGACATTCCCTCTCTGCTTTTTGATTATTTGGATAAGGGCTTATCTATCTTGTTAACTTTCTCAAAGAACCAACTCTTAGATTCATTGATTCTTTGTATTGTTCTTTTTGTTTCAATTGTATTGATTTCAGCTCTAAGTTTGATTATTCCCTGCCATCTACTCCTTCTAGGTGAGTTCGCTTCTAATTGTTCCTAAGTTCAGCTGAGGTCTTAGGTCTCTAGTGTGGGATTTCTCTAGGTTTTTCATGGAGGCATCTAGCACTATGAATTTTCCTCTTAAGACTGCTTTCATTGTGTTCCACAAGTTAGGATACATTGTGGATTCATTTTCATTAAATTCTAGGAAGACTTTGATTTTTTTTCTTAATTTTTTTCTTGACCCAGAGATGGTTCAGCTGAGTGATGTTTAGTTTCCATGAGTTGGTAGGCTTTCTTTGATTTTTGATGTTGTTGAACTCTAGCTTTAGGCCCTGGTGGTCCAATACATTACAAGGCATTATTTCCATTTTTTTGTATCTGTTGATATTTGCTTTATGACCAATTATGTTGTCAGTTTTGGAGAAAGTTCCATGAGGAGCTGAGAAATATGTATATTCCTTTGCCTTTGGCTGGAAGCTTCTGTAGATATCTATTAAATCCATTTGCATCATAACCTCTTTTAGAATCCTTATTTCTCTGTTAAGTCTCTGTCTGGTTGACCTATCCAGAGGTGAAAGTGGGGTATTGAAGTCTCCTACTATTACAGTGTGAGAATTGATGTGGAATGAGGTTTTGCAGTGTTTCTTTTACATAGGTAGGTGCCCTTATATTAGGGGCATAAATATTCTGGATTCAAATGTCCTCTTGACCAATTTTTTCTATGATGAATAAGTAATGACCAACTTGGTCCCTTTTAATTGCTTTTAGCTTAAAGTCTACTTTGTTAGATATTAGGATTGCAACCCCAGTTTGTTTCTTAGGACCATTTGACTGGAAAAGTTTTTCCCAACCCTTTACTCTGAGCCTGTGTCTGTCTTTGTGGTTCAGGTGTGTTTCTTGTAGGCAACAGAAGGATGGTTTCTGTTGTGCTATTCATTATGTTAGTGTGTGTCTTTTTATAGGTAAGCTGAGTCCATTTATATTAAGGGATATTAGTGCTCCCTGATTGATATTTTCTGCTATTTTTAGTGGTAACTAGTTTGTATTTCATTTCTCTCTGGTATTCTTTTGTACAATTATTGATTGTTTGTGATTTTATGGGTATATCTGGGGTTCTTAGGTTGGAATTTTTTCTGTAATGCTTTCTGTAGTGCTAGATTGGTAGATAGGTAGTGTTTCAGTCTGACTTTGTCATGAAATGTCTTGTTTATTCCATCTATGGTGATTGATAATTTTGCAGGGTATAGTATTCTAGTTTGGCAGCCATGGCATTATTTCTTCTATCTCATAATATTGGTGATTCTCTTTGCAGTGTTAGTATCATTTTGTCAATCATGCATTGGACCAATGTGATCATTTCTGGAAACCCCATTTTTTTTCTTAGATATCTTCCCCTAAAATTTTTTGAAAGTTTATACTTCTCAGGTTTCCTGTCTAGAAATGGCAGATATCACTTCAGACTCCAGAAGCTCTTCTCATTAAGTACTGAAAGGATCAGAGGAAGATCACATCTCTTTCTGTAAATATGTTTTGAACAGGATTATTGTTCTTGAAAACGTGTGCCCATTTTAATCACTTTTAGTTTTGTAAAGACTAGTTGTCCCTGGTTTAATATCTGTCCAATCTAGCAAAATAATGTATGGTTTTGATGTAAGAATGTTTTAATATAAAAGTTGGAAAGAACATATTTGACATATTTGTTTATTCTGGTGATAAATGTTGGATGATGGGAAAAACTTGTTTGTTAGTATGTAAAATACTTCTTTGCATGTACAAATAAAGATAGATGAACCTATTCAGGGTAGGTAATTTGTGTGAAACTCATCTGTTGGTCAGACACTTAATTTTGATCCAATGCTCCTTTACCATATCAGTACCTGAACCTAGGCAGAAACTGGAACATAGCATCTAACAAAAAAAACCTATTTTGTTCTTAATTTTTTTGTACCCTAAATGCAGTACAAAACAATTATTTTATTCTAATTTTCAATCTAGATACAATGACCTCCTAATTCTTCTATACTCCAGTAATATCTGTAGTGGTCAAAATGGCTCTCCTTGTTTGATGAGTTCTATAGTACTTCATCTTTGTTTGGGTCTTATTCTAGACTTTGGAATCCAGTGTGACTAAAAAAGGGAAGATGATAAAGAGGGTAGCATGTCTCACTGGTCTAAGACAATGTAATTGGAGGACTCTGGATGGATTGATATTATATGTCTGACTTCATTCCAAAAGCCTCATGCACAGATCAGGAAGACAAACCAGATCCTGTTCCCTAGATATTTTCACTGGTTTAGCCTCTTTCCCCATCCAGGGGACAGTATAAGACTCCAATAATATTCTTTCATGCAAAGTATGTGTAGTTTGCCACCTAACATCAGGTAACAGAAGGCATATCAATACATGACTTTCAGGAGGTGATTTGGTAAAACCCCATTGTCTAGGTACAATACTGATGACTCCATAGAACAGGATACCCATTCAAAAGGTAATCAGTCAACCATGGCATTTTTTTGTGGAAATATATGAATGATATTACCCAAATCTGCTAATGTGACATCAGGGAACTGATAAATCTGACAGTGGGGAAAAGATAAAAGTCTAATAGCAAGGAGAAGAGCTCAAGAATGTGCACAGTGGACAATCTCATGTGCTTTGCTAAAGAGATTAGGTGTACTTTTTGTCCCAAGGAAGTCAGTCCTAACAATATTCTGTGTCAGATGTTCCTGTGTCCTTCTGTAAGAAGAGGTCTGGGAGGGTATTACTCTGGTAGAAAGGAGCAGTTAGAGAATAGTTCCTTAGTGATGCAGCAGGAAGGACCATACTTTTACTTCATCTGGAGAGAGGGTCCCATACTTTCATGATGATTTTTCTGTTCTCTTCTCCTTTCCACTCACCAGAGAATTAGGGTGCTCTACAATGTCTGTCAGAAGAGCTAACTAGGTTATACAATACTAGTGCATTTTGTATAACAGACTTTGCAATCATTTTTCTTTTTCTTTAATTTTTTTTTTTAAAGACAAGGTTTCTCAGTGTAGCCTTTGTTTTCCTGGAACTCATTCAGTAGACCAGGCTGTCCTTCAACTCACAGAAATATACCTGTTCCTGACCCCCAAGTTCTGGACTTAAAAGTATTTACCGCCATCACCACCCACTTGTAATCATTGTTTATGTACAATGTGATTGTCATAATGAATAAATTAATGTTGGATATATTAGAGAGTAGCAGCATAACCTCATTATTTCTGTGGGTTGAGCCACTTCATACTGTAATAGCAGCTTCTGGTTAGTCAAAGGAAAGGATCAGCCCCTGCAAAGGATCACCTTCCCTTCACTCTCATATTTCCCATGCCATGGATTAGTTTTTCTAGGCCTGGTTCTATTCCTTCCTAAGCTCCAGAGATGGGTTTCTTTGCCAAAAGCATGGTAATACTCAATGTGGTTCAAGGCAGTTTTCCAAAGAACTGGATAGTCATATACACTTTTTATGGCAAAACATGTTATCACTGTAACTAGAATATAAGCTACTGGGTATGGCTACTCATGATCACATCCTAGTAAATACATGTCAAATTTCTTGAAAGGCAGACTTATCATCAATTTTATATAATTTTTGTATTTTTATGTCTTGGGTAGAATATGGAGTTATATGTATGGAAGTCTGCCCCAACCCTGGGGGCATCAACACGGGAGACCACCTACGAGAGAGAATGAAGGGAAGGGAGACTCAAAGGAAGGCAGCAAGACAAATGAGAACCTGATCATGCTGTGATTTATTACAATTCTATACATGCTTATATAGCAGAATATGGGGAGGGCACAATTTCAAACATCTGCAGGAAGCTGGCCAGGGGAGCAGGATACTGACAGGGTAAAAAGGTGACTGGTCTTGCTTCAGGGGAGGGTTGCTAGGTAACCTAACCATAGAATGTTCTTGCTATTCTATTCTTTAGAGCTACCTTTATGAGAGGACTGCTAAGTAACCTAGCCACAGAATGTTCCTGTTATTCTATTCTTTAGAGTTACTTCTCTGTTACTGTTAAGCAAACCAGAACATCTATTTTACTTTGGGAGAAACATCTATTCTACCTGAGAGGACATCTATTCTACTTGGGAGAACATCATGCTGGCTCAGTGGTTGCTTTCTCAGTCAGTTCCCATGGGAGCCTTTACCTAGAGGCCTAGAGGCTCAAGCCAGGGTCTTGGTCTCTGCCATCTCCTCCCTTTTCTTTACTTAGGACCAGTCATGAGTTGAGGTTCAGAGGGGCGACAGAGACTCCATCCCACAGGGTATTCTCCGGGAGGTGGCATCAGAGTCCATGGGTGTCCCCACAGTCCCTGAGCTACTGGAGAGGCACAGTTTTGAATGGGGGCAGAAAGGGATTCCTGTGCAACCACCATGCAATGGAGTATGCTGTCCGGAGTTCTCAGGCTGTTGGAGGACTTCACTGAGTCCTTACCTTGCACAGTCCAGGCTGTGCCCTCTTTGTTCCTCAATACTCGAGCCCATGTCCCAAGCACATTAGCAACCCTGCCTGAGATTCAGGGGATGTGCAGGGGGGCTGGGGACCATGCCCATGTCCTCTAGGTCTAGCCAGTGATAATGGACCTGAATGCATTTCTCCTCACTTTCTCTGAGCTGCGTTTGAACAAACAGCTTCAGTCATGAGAAAGTCCATGGTCCAAAGGTTAAAATAATAATCAGGCTGACCATTGGTCCAAGGAGGGAGGGTAGTAGAGTGGTGAGCCATGGAGAAGTGGAGAACCATGTTTGAAACCAGCCAAGCTCCTTCTCTTTCTCTCTTATGCTTTTCTAATCCTTTTCTGACCTAGCCATACTATCTAATGCAAAGTGTCTAGAGTATAGGTTAGCACATGGTAAGAAGAAGGCATACATCTAAAGAACAGAGCCATATACTGGGAAAGGAAAGCAACCAGCTTCAAGGGCTGAGAAAGATTTGCATTACAAGACAGGAACTGTTGATTTGGTTTCTTCTGAGAGGGTGGGGCAGCTGCTCCTCTGCTCTCCACTTTGAGTTGTCAGCTTCAGTCAGCAGGAGGTCATTGTCTCTGACCCAGGGAGACTGCAGTCTAGGAATGTTCGAGGTGCAGGTCATCTGTATCTTGTGGAAGTCTGCACCTTGAGGAAAAAATACAAGCAGACCCTCTCCCCGACACCAGAACTGTGTCTGGTGTATGTTAAGTGCCATCTGCTTGATTTTTTCTTATTGATCCTGAGATAAGGCCACGTTACTAAGCCTCCAGCATCTATCAGCTGCAGTAAGTGACTGAGAATCCATAGTTAAAAACATTTAAAGTATAAAAAAATGAAGGGTAAATGGACTTTAGGTATGGCTGCATACTCTCCCTTCTTAGTTTTAAAAGACCAACTTTAAGAGTGCAATGAGAGTTGCTTCCACAATTGTCAGACCCATAAAAATTATAAGAAATCTCAGTCTTCAGCACAAAATTTGGCAAAACTTAATCTGTTTTCATTACTTTTGGAAACTCTATAAGCAACGCCTTTTAACATCCTTAGCCTTTTCCCCAGAATGTGCAGAGGCAAAAATAAGATGAAAACAAGTATCAACAGAAACATGGACATAGGCCATCCTTCCAAAGGACAGAAAATGAGTAACATCTCTCTGCCAAATATGATTAGGAGCAAAATGCCCTGAGGATGCATTCCAAAGTATGTTTGACTATTTGAATGAATTGGTCTTTTGTGATCTTGAAATGAAATTTCTTTTTTTTTCCTTCTTTATTTTGTATTTATCAAAAAAACAGTAAAATGAATTTAAAATGAGGAAAAGTTAACAATAACTATAAAGAGGATAAGAATCATAAGCATGGCTTATCAAGGGTGGTAATGCAAATAAGATTGCTACACATATATTTACTTTGTGTTCAGCTTTCCTCTGAATTTTTTTTCCATCCCTGTATATCCTTATTCAAGGTCCCTTTCCCCTCCCACCACATCTGGTCATTTTTCTTCTCTGCAACTCCCCATCCCCTCCCTGGGCAGGGAGCAGACAGTCCTATGGTCCCACTAACCCAATAATGCTAGGATCAGTCTCCACTCCTAGCCAAATACAGTTTTGTCCCCCCTCCCTCAAAAGTGAGTCTGGTGTTCCTATAGTTGGAGTGGGGTTCAAAGGGTCAGTCCAGAGTGTTTCTGATCCCAAGCTGTTCAGTGGTTGTGGTTTGCCGCTTGGGCATGTTTGGCTTTTTTGTTTGTTTGTTTGTTTGTTTAGAGACCACTAGTGAGTGAGTACATCCCCTGCTTATCTCTCTGAGTTTGTGATACCTTGCTCATGAGGATATTCTCCAAATCCATTCATTTGCCTATGAATTTTAGGAAATCATTTTTTCTTACTGCTGAGTAGTATTCCATTGTGTAGATGTACCACAGTTTGTTAATCCATTCTTCAGTTGAGGGACATCTAGGTTGTTTCCAGGTTCTTGTTATTACAAATAATGCTGCTATGAACATAGTTGAGCTAATATCTTTGGAGTGTGAATGTGCCTCTTTAGGGTATACACCCAGAAGTGGTATTGCTGGGTCCTTGGGGAGATTGATTCTCAATTTTCTGAGAAACCTCCATATTGTATTCCAAAGTGGCTGAACAAGCTTACACTCCCACCAACAATGGAGGAGTGTTCCCCTTGCTCTGCATCCTCTCCAACATAGGCTGTCATCTGTGCC
>PVIH01004534.1:0-138532 GCA_004025045.1 Sigmodon hispidus
TTAAGATTGCTACACCTATATTTTCTTTGTGTTCATCTTTCCCTCTGAATTTTTTTTTTTCCATCCCTGTATATCCTTATTCAATTAAATTCTTTTTACTGTGTTTTTTTGATAAATACAAAATAAAGAAGGAAGAAAAAAAAAACAAAAAAATAAATAAAAAAATAAATCTAAAAAAAAAAAAAGAAATTGATCATACCATTAAAGATAAAAGGTGCACCCATAGAAGAATGGATTCAACTTGCAATTAATGTTGAATATCTACACTCTGATGAAGAGAATTGGGTAGGACAAGCCATTGCTAATGTTAAGGTGAGAAATCAAAACATTATTTGTTTCAATTGTGGTAAGCCAGGCCATATAAAGAGGAATTGTAGGCAAGGCATATATGGGAATTCTCCCAATCCCAGGAATGACTTAAACAGAAGGCCACTACCTCCTGGACTATGTAGGAGATGTAACAAAGGCAGACATTGGACAAATGAGTGTAGATCTATAAGAGACAATGTTGGCAAGCTTTTAACATCGAGAAACATAACTCAGGGCTTCTCCTGGGAAGCCCCCAAGAGTCAGACCTCCAAGCCAAAAAGGGTTCAGTCATATCCAGTCACAGTGGAAGAGCAGTTTCCTCAGGATGAGTAACAAATCCCAAGCCTGAAATAGTAGACCATGTAGCCATAGACAATAGATCGCCTTTACAAGAGAAGTTGATGGTATCCAGTAAACCAATAAAACGCATATTTTGGCAGACCTCCATAAATGAGCAAAGACCAAAGTTGACAATAAGAATAGACAATATTTTTATACAAGGCTTAGTCAATACGGGAGCCGATGTTTCAATCATAACTCCACAGGTGTGGCACCCCAGGTGGCCTCTGAAGGAGGTAGATGTTCAATTTTTAGGTATTGGGACATTGTCTCAGGTAAAACAGAGTGTGAGATGGCTCTAATGCATAGGACCAGAAGGACAGAGAGGAAGATTGAAGCCATACATGGCCAACATAGCAGTGAACTTATGGGCTCGTGACCTACTACAACAATGGAACAGTCAAATTAAGATCCCTCCAGGCTTAAATAACAACCAAAGACCCAATCATGGCCTTGAAAGCAATACCTCAAGAGGCTATGTAAAACAGATGCCGGTTATTCAGGTTGCACAACAACGCAGTCTCAAAGCTGCAGGCACCCCAAAGACACTAACAGCCCTGCCTTTGAAATGGTTGACAGACAAACCTATTTGGGTCCAACAACGGCCTTTGACAGAGGAGAAATTGCTAGTCCTAGAAGAATTGGTGCAGGAGCAGTTACAAGCTCAACATATTGAAGAATCAACCAGCCCATGGAATTCCCCTGTATTTGTGGTCAAGAATAAGTCTGGGAAATGGAGAATGGTGACAGATTTAAGCACAATTAATAAGGTGATCCAGCCCATGGGCACCTTACAGTCTGGTATACTTTTACCTTCTTTGCTACCTAAAGGATGGCCTATTGTAGTTATTGATCTGAAGGACTGTTTTTTTGTTTTGTTTTGTTTTGTTTTTACCATACCTCTACAAGAACAAGATAAAGAGAAGTTTGCTTTCACTATACCTACTTTCAATAATGCACACCCAGTAAAAAGGTACCAATGGAGGGTCCTTCCACAAGGGATGTTGAATAGCCCCACCCTATGCCAATATTTTGTCCGACAACCATTAGAAGTGATACGCAAACAATTCCCACAATCTATCATTTACCATTATATGCATGATATGTTGTTAGCTGACCCAGACATAAACACCTTAGAAAGACTGTTTGAAGAAGTGAAGAAGGTGTTGCCTGATTGGGGACTTCACATTGCCCCTGAAAAGATACAAAGAGGGGATTCTATCAATTATTTGGGATATAAAATAGGCTTGCAAACAATTAGACCTCAGAAGGTACAACTTAAGAGGGACAGATTAAGGACACTTAATGATTTTCAGAAACTATTAAGGGATATTGCCCATATACGACCAGTTATTGGTATTAAAAACTATGAACTGGTTCATTTGTTCAAAACTTTAGATGGAGATAAGGATCTGAACAGTCCCAGGGAATTCTCTGCTGAAGCTGAGAAAGAATTAGCATTGGTGGAAAAGAGATTACAAGAAGCACATGTTAACCGTATAGACCCAGACCTTGTCTGCATCCTGGTTATTTTGCCTTCTGAATATACCCCTACAGGAGTCATAATGCAAAGAGAAAATATTATGTTCGAATGGATATTTCTGCCACATAGAACAAATAAAAAACTGAAAACATACATTGAAAAGATTTCAGATTTGATCTTCAAAGGAAAATTCAGGCTTCGACAATTGACTGGAAAGGATCCGGCAGAAATTGTTGTACCTTTGACCAATGAGGAAACTGATCAATTATGGGCAGACAATGAACCTTGGCAAAAGGCCTGTAGTGGTTTTCTGGGGGAGATTAATAATAAATATCCCCGAAGCAAAAGGATTCAGTTTATAAAGAAAACTAATTGGATTTTCCCTCATGTGGTACAGGATAAACCTATTTCTGGAGCTCCTACATTTTTTACTGATGCAAATAAAACAGAAAAGGCTGGTTATAAATCAGAAAACTTCAGTAAGGTGACACAGAGTCCTTATGATTCTGTTCAGAAGGCAGAACTGTATGCCATTATTATGGTGTTATTGGATTTTCTTGGACCTCTTAACCTGATAACTGACTCTCATTATGCAGAAGGAGTTGTATTTCATATTGAAACTGCTGACTTTATTCCTGATGATACAGAATTAACCCTTTTGTTTGTACAGCTACAGGATATCATCAGAAATAGAACACATCTTATGTATATAACACATATCAGGGCTCATTCAGGCATTCCTGGCCCTTTAGCACAGGGTAATGATGAGATAGATTGGTTATTGATAGGGAATGTGGTAGAAGCCTCAGAATTTCACAAGAAGCATCATGTCAATAGCAAGGGATTAAAGAAGACTTTTCCCATCACTTGGCATCAAGCCAAGGAAATTTTGCAAAAGTGTGACAAGTGTTCCCTTTATAATCAACCATCCTTACCTGCTGAGAGTAATCCTAAGGGTACAAGGAGCAATGAGATTTGGCAGATGGATGTGTTTCACTTCCTGAATTTGGTAAGATGAAATATGTTCATCATACCATTGACACCTACTCAGGAATGCAATGGGCTACCACCCTGAGTTCTGAAAATGCTAATGCAGTACTCACTCATCTTCTGGAAGCCATGGCCATATTGGGTATTCCTGATCAAATTAAGACTGACAATGCTCCAGCATATGTTTCCCAGAAAATGAAGCAGATTTTTGGATATTATGAGATAAAGCACCTTACTGGGATACCACACAATCCCACTGGACAAGCGGTTGTGGAAAGGTCCCATCGCACCTTGAAAGAGATGCTTCATAAACAGAAAGGTGGTATGAAAAAACCTAGGGAGAGATTACATAGTGCCTTGTTGACATTAAACTTTCTTAATGCCGATGAGAAAGGGATTTCAGCTGCAGAGAAACACTGGGTAATAGAAAGAACTTCTGAGTTGAATCAACCTGTTTATTTCAAGGATGTACTGACTTCAGAATGGAAGCCAGGGCATGTGCTTCATTGGGGTAGGGGTTTTGCTTTTGTTTCCACAGGAAAAGAGAAAATATGGGTACCAACAAGATTGATAAAGAACTGATTCAAAAAGAAGAACCCTCCTGAGGAGAAGGAGTAATGGCTTGTCTACCGATAAGACAATTGGATATGTGGTAAGGAACATATTTAACTAAGGTGGGGCAGCGTCTTAATTTTGTTTTTACAGAAGAATGGATACAACCCTCTTCACAAAGCTAAAAGGATGCTGAATGCTCAGACTTCTGAAACGTTATAAGGACTACGGGGGATTACAAGAACACCTGACACTGACAGGCACTAAGGATAATTTCTCTATTCTCACAACTGTACATCAATTCTAATGATTATGTATTTATGTATATAAAGGAGGTCCTAGTTTGGTAACAAAAAAGGCTGGCTTTTCCTCGTATCAACACTTTACACACTAAATTGCACCTTGTATTTGTTGTTTGTTAGCGGTAGTTTGACGTCAATTCTGTTAGTACCCTTCTTTTCCCCAGACACTGCCTTATGATGATCCCTATAGTATGTTTTATATTTAGTTTAGAACCCTCTTATTTAGACAGAAGGGGGAGATGTAGCGGGAAATCTGAAGCTATGCAGATAAACTGCGCCAGAGTGCTGAGCCCGGCGGAGTGTGGTCAACTTGGGGGAAACGACGAAAGAAGGACGTGCCAGAAGATGGAAGCAGACGGGCGTCACTGGAAGAGTGGCATGGGATAGGAAGGACTGTCCGGCTGGGACCGCTCCTGCTTTCTGTGGCGCGGATCATTCCTGCTCTCCACGGACTGCTCCTGCTCTCCGCTTCTCTGCCCTTCTCCTACCTTTTCTCCTCCTCTCCTGGAACAATCCCTGTTATGTAAGTAACTTTTAAATAAAAAACCTTAGTTAGCATATATTTCATGGTGGGTTAGTACCACAATAGTCACTGCCATCTCATATCTTACCTAAGAGCATTCGGGCATTAGATTCATATTATTCAAGATAAATAGCTTTGAAGAAATCTTTGTATATTGCCAGTTACTAATATTCTAGACATTTAAGATATACTTCATGTTTGTTGTTTGTTAGTTGTAGTTTGACCTTGTTTATGTTATTTGCCTTTTCCCTCTCCTAGACATTACCTTGTAATTATTTCTATTATATATAGTCTTATACATAAGTTTAGAACTTTCTTATTTAGGCAAAAGGAGAAGATGTAGTGGGTTGAGGTGCTTTTGAGCAAGACCTAGGTGTGGCTTTAAGGTTTTTAAGGATCCATTGTAGGGGGGTGGCCATCTCCCTCTAAAGACCAGTTGCAGACTGTTATAAATGGTTCCAGCCTGGACTTTCTGGGCCTGGACCAGAGGAGGTTTGGTCTCACTCTTATCCCACTTTGCCTCAAATAATCACACACAGGCTGATATTGTTTTTATGCTAATTGACCTAGGGCCCAGGCATATAACTTGCTAGCACTTGCTCTCAATCTAACCCATCTTGTTCAGCCGTGCGGCTCAGTACCTTTTCTCAGAGCAGCATTTCCTCTGCATCTCCTGGCAGCTCTGGTGACTATGGCATCTGTCTCTGCTCTGAGATGTTCCCAAATATTCTTAGCTTGGCAGCCCCGCCCACACTTCCTGTTTACCTTTGACCAATCAGCTTTTATTAAACCCACAGATAGGACAAATATTTACGTTACCAGCATAATCTTACTACAGCAGACTGCCTGCTCTTCCTGTTTGTTCTCTGCATTCTTGAAGGGAGGACTGCTGATGCCACTGGTGTGTGGGACATTTCAACCTTCAAGGATTGCCCTAAGGTTCAATCTGGTATGAGTGAGTGTTTATATAAACCCCTTAATAAATATTAATCCTTTATATAATCAATTTCCAGTCAGTAGTTCCTATAATATAAGCCCTTTCCTCCCCGAGTTGCTTTATGGTCATGGTCTTTCACTGAAGCAATAGAAACCCTAAATAATACAGGAGTGAGTTTCTTGCTTGAGTACTGCTTGTTGTAGAATTCAAAATTTGACTGTATTCCCTCTAATAGTGAGTTAATACTACAAGTGTTATTTCTAATAATCTCTTATTGTTCATCTCCTGCATAAGTTTAACATTTAAATGGGACAGTTAGCCATATACACTCATCAGTCTAGGGCTATTGATGGGGGGTTTAGATAAAGCGGAATGATTCTGTAATATGACCTTTCCTTGGAATACAGCTAGAATTATGATGAAGAATCATGGCAAAAGGAGCTGGATAAACAGTTCATTGCCTTTTGATACGCAAATGCTGTGCAGCAAACACTCAGCCTAAAAGGCAGATATGAATAATGCAGTGTTTGAGAGAACATGTTGTTTAGAAAAGAGACCTGGGTCTTATTGTGAGCCACATCTCCAGGGTGTACAACAGTTATCTGCACATAGTAGGAATTTTAAAGCTGCTGATATCCATTTACCTGACTAGAAGTTAAAGCTGATGCTGTTATTCTAAGCATTCAGGTTATATGTCCCTCTGTTCTTTAATGTTCCTATGATGGAAAAAGCCACAATACAATCCAAACATAGATTGCCTGCTTCTGTGTTTGTATTTTTAAATTTTCTAAGGTGCCATGATTATTCAAATAATTACTTAAGAGCATTAATATTGTGTGAATGACCATTTTCAGATGTGCTTATATGATAGACATGGCTCTAAATTATGAAAAATAAATTGCAAGTTGTTTTGCATGGAATATACTCATGTGCCATATAGTATGTTAATCACAGAGCTAAAGGTAAGAAGACAGAATGGCTCTAAAAGCTGTCAGTGGTTAAGGGCTTTTCTAAAAGAATTCCATGTCTATAAACTCTGAAACTCAAACAAAATAATACAAAAGAGTGGTTCCTCCAAATGAAGTTTGGAAATGATATCACCATCATTTACCACCAGCTTCTAAGGTGCCCTTCCAAATGTCAACCAGAATAAATGGGCAAGAGTTTTTCAGAGGCTTCAGCTCCCTAGTACAGACATGCATCATCTGACCACATACAATCAACACAGTTCCTCAGTAGAGAGATACACACCTTCTGACCACATAAAGTCAGTAGAACTCTACAGTACAGAGGTATGCACCATCTGGCCACATACCATCAGCATAATTCTCTAGTACAGAGGCATACACCATCTGACCATGGATAACCAGCAGAGGACATTTTAGGACCCCAGTTCCCCTACCCAGTAACCCAGACTACAGGGCTCTGACAGTGTTAATTACTATTTTTTTAGTGGTGGTACTATCTTATCTCTCTTGCACCATTTGGTTTCCTTGTTTTTATTATTATTATTTTTTTGTTTTCACTTTGGAGTCTCTAATTTATACCACTGACTTCTTCATTTGCCTTGTTACTCTTGACCCTGGATTTATCCTCAAGTGGATACTGGGAACCTGGACTATGAAAGCAGTTGAACTGTTATATGCATGGATCACACTCCAGGAGTGTCCACTGAATTTTCCAGGTTCTTATGTCCTTGAGTAAAAGAAAAAAATAAATGGGATCAGGGACACAGGGATAATAATAGGAACAGAGACCATTTATAAAGAAAAAGAAGGTCATGGCCAAGAATAGAAGTAGTCCAGGGATCTGAGACAAGTCTACAGCTCACAAACTCCTGGCTCGGTTTCTTGACTCTTTATAATAGATTCTTAATATAATGACCACCATCTCCCACATTTGTACATTGAATGCTCTTTTGGCATATGCTTTGTCCTTTACAGGTAGCCCTGATAAGCAGAAATTTCCAGTCTTTCTTCCAATTGGTCTCTTTCATATGTTAATATTGGTATCTTTTTTGGCTGTCCATTTTCTTGTCATAGATAACTGTGGTGATATATTTAATATTCACCACTTGGTCTTTCCCTTGCTGGGATTAAAGGCATAAGGCTGGCCTGTAATTAATTCATATACTATATATAAGAAACTAACTTTAAAGAGAAGGATACAAATTAGAGAAAAGTATCAAAATTAAAGGCAAGGAAGAGATAGAGTGCCTACACTAAAACTGTAACCTTACAATTTAAAGAACATGGATTCTACGTTATCTTTGAGTTGCTGTAGTAGATTGCCTGATATAATCACCTGGGAAGATGATGATTTATTTGGACTTTTAGTCTTAGTGATTTCTGCCAATGACTACTTGGTTCTGTTGCTCCTTACCTGTGTTGACAAAAGTAACATAAGGACAGAAGAACATGGAAGGCTGTTCATTTCATTGAAGCTAAAGACAGTGAAAGAGAAAGAAGGTAGGGTCCTAGCACCTCCTTTTAAAGGCACACCCACATCTCTGTTCCTTCTATGAGACTTTACCAAAGAGTCTACTACCTGCTAATAGGACTGTTAGAGGCGAGTGACAGAGCATTTAACACATGGACCTGTAAGAGATATACTGTGCAGACTCCATTTCCAGAGCAGAGTAAGAGATGGACATCTTCAGACTATACAGAGCTCTTGTCCAGAACAGACTAGAGACACATAACCCTGTAGCTACAACTGACTAAGAGCTGACTAAGAGTGAACCAAGGAAGCAATGGGCAGTTGGCAGTGCAAGAATACATATAACGCTATACAGAATAAGGCACCACCAGAAGAAAGTGGTAGTTCTACAACACCAAGACCTGAACAGAGCAATGAAGAGGAAACAGAAGGAAACATCTAAAACACCTTTATGAAGATTATAGAAGCCTGAAAAGAGAATATAAAAAATACTTTAAAGAAATAGAAGAAAATACAAACAAAAAATTGGAAGAGATGAACAAATCCTTGAAAGAAAACAAAGTAGACCAAGAAAAGGGAAACCAATAAATGAAAGAAACATTCCAGAAACTAAAAATTGAAATAGAAGCAATAAAGAAGGTGCAAAATGAAGTAAAGGAAGAAATCGAAAAACTAAGGAAATGCACTGGAACTACAGATAAAAGCATAACCAACAAAATTGAGATAGAAGAGAGAACCTCTAGAGTGGAAGATACAATAGTGGAAATAGATACATCAGTCAAAAAAAACCACTAAAACTAAAAAGCCATAACACAAAAAATTTGAGAAATTTGGGGTATCATGGAAGGACCACACCTGAGAAAAAATAGAAATAGAAGGAGAAGAATACCATCTCAAAGGCACAGATAACATGTTCAATAAAATTATAGAAGAAAACTTTCCCAGCCTAAAGAAAAAAATGCCTGTAAAGATAAAAGAAGCTTATAGAACACCAAATAGATTAGACTCCCCCAAAAAAGTCTGCTTGCCACATAATAATCAAGCCATAAAACATTCAGAACAAAGAAAAAATATTAAGAGCTGTAAAGGAAAAGGCCCAACTTACCTATAAAGGCAGAACCATCAGAATTACACCAGACTATTCAGTGGAAATAATGAAAGAAAGAAGGTCATGGTCAGAAGTTATACGGACATTAAAAGAGCATGGCTGTCAACCTAGGCTACTATACCCAGCAAAACTACCAATCATCATAGAATGAATAAACAAGATATTTCATGACAAAATCAGATTTAAACAATACTTATTCATAAATCCTGCTCTAAAGAAGCTCTCGAGGGAAAACCCCAACCTAATGAACCCAAATACACCCATGAAACCACAATCATTCAATAATCTCACAGGAGAAAAGCCCAAAGAAAGGAAATATGTACAAGCTCCCACCAAAAATAACAGAAAATGACAATCATTGGTCATTAATATCCCTTAATATCAATGGACTCAACTCACCTATAAAAAGACACATAGAAGTGTTATTTGTAATAACAAGAACCTGGAAACAGCCTAGATGCCCCTCAACTGAAGAATGGATTAACAAACTGTGGTATATCTACACAATGGAGTACTACTAAGCAGGAAAAAAGTTGATATCCTAAAATTCACAGGAAAATGGATTAATTTGAAGAATATCCTCTTGAGAGAGGTATCACAAACCCAGAAAGATAAGCAGAGGAAGTACTCACATATTAGTGAACTTTATACAAAAAAGCAAAGAACACCCATGCTGTAAATCACAACTGCTGAACAGGTTGGGATCTGAAGAAACTTAAGAGAGACATTCAGGGAGTCCCCAGGAAGAGAAAATAACGAAGATCTCCATAGCTAATTGGGAGCATAAGGAGTTGCAACCAAGAAGAGGAGGAAAGAAATCATGAGAGAAGGAGATGATTGAGTGAAAGGAACAATAAGAAGGGAGAGAGAAAAAATGGAAGTCAAAATATGTTATAAAAAAAAGAAAATATGTTGTGTTGGGGGGAGATTATTTCTGTTTCCACAAAAAAACTCCAAAGAGTTATGGTTTTCTTAAAAAATAATAGGGGCTGGAGAGATGGCTCAGTGGTTAAGAGCACCGTCTGCTCTTCCAGAGGACCCGGGTTCGATTCCTAGCACCCACATGGCAGCTCACAACTGTCTGTAGTTCCAGTTCCAGGCAAACACCGAGGCAAATAATTAAATAAGTAAATAAATAAAAAAGTGTTTTTTAAAAATAATAATAATAATAGTTAGATTTGATTGGGGTGATCCTCCTGAGGATCTTGAGTACACAAATGAGGGAAAAAGCCAAGAAAGACTACAAGACATATATGCTAATCTCTCAACATGGGAAGGGCTTTGAGATTGATGAGACATGAAAAATCTTGTCTACAGGGTCCTCATGACTTATTATTACATGTCATCCCTTAATATGGCATGGATAGAGGCTTTTTACACAGTCTAAACAAATTTATAAAGTTGACAGATACTTGTCTGCTCAAACATAAAACAAAAAAATCACCCTTGGCTGACCTGTGTACAATGTACACCCTACTTTTTTGTTAATTCAGATATGTATGTTACCTTTGAAAGCATGTATGTTTTTAGAGACAGGGGACCAGAAACCAATAAAAATGCCCAGGTGACCCAGCTTTTTAAAGTTCTTTTGTTGCAGTTTCTTCAGAGTTCTGAGTTCAGAACAACTTCAAGTCTGCTACCTGAGATGGTCCAGACACACAATACTATTCTAGCCAGAACTTCAGAAATGCCTTGTACTTTTACATCATTACTTGGAGACTGGACAACAAATGATATATCTAATTTTATTAGGACTTGATCATTGTCTCAATTTTCTTAGGGTCCCCTGAGGATGTTATTGTCCTCAGACAATAGGAAACCCCTAAAGAACACAATGCTCACATTCCTAAGAGGTGGGGTAGGTAGCTTTTGGTCATTTGTTAGGTTATGGATGTTTGTTATCATTTAGTGAGTATATAGGAGTATAAGATAAAAAGACTATTCATATCAAGTATTTTACATTGTTATAAATTTTTATGTATTGATACAAATTTAAGGTATTTTTATACTGTATGTGTTTCTACTCTTGTATAATGTATTGTACATAAGCAGCTCATTTAAAATGTAATATAAAGTTCTAGTCCTTGAAAGCTATTATTATAAATCATTTAGAATAATTAAGAAATACAGGGTAGTAGTTAGTCATCCATAACAAGCAAACGTATAGTCATGTTAGGTATGTTTTCAAGGTTAAACAAATATATCTTACATAAATAGTTTGATCTTCAACTGCTTCAGAGACCTACAGAATATGAACTTTAAGATGCTTAACAGCCTAAGGGTTTTCATGACAGTGAGACACATTTATTTTTAGTAGCACCAATTTACTTCATAGAATAATGATGGCCATAGATAACCTCCATAAAGAGTTTCCTTTCATGTGACAAAACTAGCCATTTGACCAAGAAACTGCCTTTATACTGAATGCTAACAGTATGTTGTACAAACTGGACAATCAGGACACAAAGAAAAAAAGATTGTTGAATTTTGCCAAGGCAAGGTAGGCCAGTCCTTCAAAAATTTTGCTTCATAGAAAAGTTTGTCAGATATTCTAGACCTGAAGGCCAAAAATGGTTGCCCCAATATTGCCAAGGAAACTTGGATAATTATCCAGGCAGCCAGCTACTTGCCATTCTATAGCTTTAGAGGTTGCTTGCTCTGTATTTCTTGTTTACTCAAGGAATATTATATTCCTCTCATGGAGTTGAAGACTACATAGTTATGGTTACAGTTTTCCTTGTTACCAAATTCAGAAAAGAAACTCACTAAAAGGGTATAAAGTATATATGGTTAAGAGACATAAAACGTTAAATTATTTATCTAAGAAAATGTTTTGCAGTCTAAAAGGACAGTTTCAGGTTGGCAATTCAAGTTAGAATAGAAAGTAAATTAGGTACAAAACTTCGGGCTCACTAAGATAGGATAGATAATGGGATATTTACTCTGAATTTTCCAAATACAGATAGACTAGATATTGTAAATGTAATTCTTACCTAATAATTGCTCTTATTATATGTAGTTTTGATGTGTTAGAATTAAAACCTTTCCTTTTTATTTAGACAAAAGGGGGAAATGTTGTGGGATATTTGTATATCATGTGAAGATATTACTATGATTGATTTAAGAAATAGCTGAACAGCCAATAACTAGGTAGGCAGTAGAGGTAGGACTTCTGGAAAGAGACAAAGGAAGTGAGAAATGAATCTAGGCATGAGTCAGATACCAACAAGACATGGAGGGAAATAGACATACAAAATGAAAGAAAGGTAAAAGCCATGAGGCAAAAATATAGAAATACAAATGGATTAATTTAAGTTATAAGAGCTAGTGGGACAAGCCTAAGCTAAGGCTGAGCTCTCATAACTAATAAGAAATCCCTCTGTCATTATTTGTGAGCTGGTGGCTGACAATAAAGGTTGCTACAATAAACAATAAATGAAAGTAGACATACATCAATAAAGGCAAAGGAATTTAGGCTTGAAGTGTTAGCATGGTTCATCCTGAGTCTCCTGCTTAGCTGGCAATCAGACTACACATCTTCTATGATGGATAAGTATCCCTGCAAATGAAAAACAATGAGGGGGAAGAGAGAAGGAATGAGGAAAGAAAGAAATAATAAGATACCACGTCTAATCTAAGTTTAAACTCTGTTTTCTAAATGACAGATGAACAGAAAAACAATGAGTTAAAAACAGATGTTGAATGTGGCATTTTCTATAGGACATATGATTGGATGTTTTTATTAAATAAGTAGCTATAAAGGTAGAAGAAACTAATATTTTTGCTATTTTGTGTGAGCTTCTCCTGCAAAGCTGAGAAGGCCAGCAGAGCGCATCAGATTTGCTAGAAAGAGAGTTACAGGTAGTGGGAGCCACCGTGTTGGTGCTGAGAATCAAATCTGAGTCATCTTCAAGAGTAATAGCCTTCTTAACCACTGAACAATCTCTCCAGCCCTAGGGAAGCACACAGTGAGAAGCTGCCTAAATGAAATTGAAGAGGGGGATGGACAAAAGTTCAGTGGCCAAGACAACGTCCTGTTTCCAAGACACTTGAGTTCAGTTCCTAGCACCCAACCCAGGCATCTCACAGTGGCTTGAAACCCCTGCCTCAGGAGATCTAATACCTTCTGTCCTCTAGGAACAGCTGTCCACGTGCGTCTCTCTCTCTCTCTCTCTCTCTCTCTCTCTCTCTCTCTCTGTCACACACACACACACACACACACACACACACACAGACAAATAAATAAATAAATAAATTTTTTAGAGGGGAGGCTACCAAGTACAAATTATTGAACTTGTTTCTATCCTGGATTTTATTATTTGGGTTAGGGACAGTAAAACACAATTTTGTGTAAATGTGCCACATTTTTAAAAATTTCATTCTTTAGTTGAAGGGCATGGAGGGTGTTTCCAGGTTCTGGCTATTATGAATAATGCTGCTATGAACATAGTTGATCAAGTGTCCTTGTGGTATAGTTGAGCATCTTTTGGGTATATGCCTAAGAGTGGTATTGCTGGGTCCTGAGGTAGGCTGATTCCTCAGAAACTGTGATATTGATTTTCATTTACACAATGGAGTACTACTCAGCAGAGAAAAAAATGTCATCTTGAAACTTGCAGGCAAATGAGTGGAACTAGAAAATATCATCCTGAGTGAGATAACCTAGACCGAGAAAAACAAACATGGCATGTCTTACTCATAAGTGGATATTAGATGTAAGGCAAAAAATGAACAGACTACAATTCACAACCCAGAGAAGCTAGGTAGAGAGAAGGATCCTAAGAGGGATCCACATGGATTGGCCCCAGGAAAGGGAAATAGTTGACATTTCATCAGTAAACTAGGAGGGAGGAGTAGAGAAGAGCGGATAGAGTGTAGGAACACGAGGGTTTGAGATGGCCAAGATGGGGGAGGGTAAGCACTCAAAGAGATGTCTTAACAGAGTGAACCATCATGGGGTTAGGGAGAAACTTGATGCTAGGGAAATCCACAGGAGCTCACAAACATGTCCCCAGCTAAGACACCTAGTAATGCTGAAGAGGGTGCCTTAACTAGCCTTCTCTGTAGTTGGATTGGTGACTACCCTAATTGTCATCATGGAACCTACATCCAAAGACTGATGAAAGCAGATGCAGACACCACAGTCACACACTTGGCCAAACCCCCGGAGTTCAGGTGATGAGAGGGGGGAGGGACTAGAGGAGCAAGGGAGGTCCAGAGCACAATGGAGAAACCACAGAGATAGCTGACCTGAGCTAATGAGAGCTCAGGGACTCTGGACTGACAGCGAGAGAACCTCCATGGGACCAAACTAGACCCTCTGAGTGAGAGTGATAGTCATGTAGCTTTATCTATTAATGAGTCCCCTGGCTATAGAACCAGCAACTACCCCAGGTGTGTAAACTGGCTTTACATAGAGCCCACTCCCTATGATGGGATGCCTTACTCAACCTTGATACAGGGAAGGGGGCTTGGTCCTGCCTCAGCTTGGTATGCTGACTTGTATTGACTACTCAAGGGAGGTCTTACCCCCTTTGAGGAGTTGATGGGAACCAGTGGAGGGGAGGTGAAGCGAGTGGGAGAAGGAAAGGGAGGTAGAACTGTGGATGGTATGCAAAAGGGGGAAAAAGCCTTTTTTGTAACAAGAGGTTTCTGGGCATATCTGGTCAGAGGTCCAGACCTGCCCATGGCCACATTTTTCCCAAAAAATCACACAGGCACTTATATTAATTTTATCCTGTTTGGCCTATGTCTCAGGCATATTGCTAGCTAGTTCTTTCATCTTAATTCAACCCATTTCCATTAATCTGTCCTGCCACATGGCTCATGGCTCATCTGTGTTCCTTGGATGTTTCTTCTTGGGCTTCTGGATCTAGTCTGTCTGACCCTGCCCTCTTTCTCCTATGTTCAAATTTCCTGCCTACTGCTATGGTGCTCACCATAGGCTATAATAGTTCCTTTATATAAAGAATGATGTTCACAGTATACAGAAAGACATTCCCACATCACTTCTTAAATGTAAAAAGAGTTGATTGGCATTAAACAAACAAACCTTGATTGAAATATGAAAGGGTAGTAAATAAAATTAGGACTTATTTGCAGCCTTGAGATGGAACCCAGTGCTTCACATGAGGCAATTCTCTATCACTATGTACTTATTTATTTATTTTGGTAAGCATTTCCATGTAACTTTGGTTGGCCTGGAACTTACTATGTAGTCCAGGCTAGACTCAAAATCTCAGATCCATATGCCTTTGCCTGAGATTAAAAGTGTGGGATTAAAGATATGTATCACCATACTTGGCTTCTACCATTTACTTTTAAAAGAAAGGGTTTTTTGTTTGTTTGTTTGTTTGTTTGTTTTAATGCCTCGAAAGAGACAGTTGTTAAAGCATTTATAGGTAAAACTATATGTTGTCCAGAACTTGCCTTAAATATATTTACAAAATCTAAATACATCAACAAAGGCAGACACAGATTAAAAACAAGAATGACAAGGCATTAATCACTGTGAACTGAATGTTTAGAGTACATTGTCATTTTGTAATTCTGAATGTTTCTGTGAGGCATAATCACAATCAAATAGGTGTGCTATTGTGTCTCAAAGATCAGAGAACCTTTTTTCCTGGATTTTCTCAGATACAGCTGGACTTGAGTGTCCTGCTAGTCATGGTCGGGCAGACATAGTTTCCTTACAGTGCACACAATCTGATGTCTACTCTTTTGTTCTTACCTTTTTTTATCCATGGATGCCTGTAAGAGGTAAGGACTTGATGGTCCCCGGTAGCCTGAAATGTATCATCCTTTGTCATTTTTGCAAGGGGGGAGCTTCATTTCAAAATGCAACCTCTAGCCCAATTATTTCAGAACTCTATACTTTGGAAAATAAAAATAACCCTTTAGATTTAATTTAGCTTGAATCTTTGTGATTATGTTCAATCAGCAGGGCCTTGGAGGGCAGACAATCATCAGTATCTGCTGGTCCCTGGGGGAAGCAGGTCAGGTAATAGAGTAACAGGAAGCAGGGTCAAGAGAGGTGTTGTAGGGATAATGAAAAATCATGCATGTCCCAGAGCAGAGGTCAATAATCCAGGGAAATAAAAATGTTAAAAATGGAGAAAGTGAGATTAAATGTTGGAGTCAGGTCCCTAAAATAATGAAATAAAGCCATAGATACAGTTGGCTACTATGTAACAGAAGAAAAAATATTGCCTGTACTTTGGTGAGAAGGAAGAAAAGAACCAAAGAAATTAATGTGTCTGGCTGTTTAAAAAGGACATGAATGTGGGTAAATTGGTTTTCTCTGATGGAAGATATCTTTGACATAAGAAAGAATGAAGGTAGAGAGGAAGGAACGGGTTACAACTTCACGTAGCTACATATTAGAGATGGTCCAGCAGCCAGGCTGGCACTAAGGGAAGAGAGGAGAGACAGAAATCTGTGAGGCTCCAAGTGGACTGCTAGCCACTGTTCCAATCTCTGTAGCCACCATGGAGAGGAAGGTTAGAGATTACACTGAAATAGCTTGTTCCAAGTGTTATAGAAAAGCCTGCGAGAGAATGGCTTAAAGGTGATAGTTAATGGGGATACTATCATCCAGAGAAGTTCATGGTAAGGGTCCCAGGCCTCCTTTCCTCCCCTATTTTATCCCACTTGTCCATCAGAGGATCTGGATAACTGCCTCTTTGGTCTAGGTTAGATATGATGTCCTAGGAAACGTCAAAGGTCACTGGAATCTGATGATTCCTTTCCTATGCAGAAACCTTGTGTTCCAGGCATTGTACATCTGATTTTCAAACTTTACTTTGCTCTCTAATCATGGAAAAAATAACTTTGTTGTCGATATAATAATGAATAACTTGAATTTTCACTGAAAAAAAAATGACCAGTACAGAGAATAAGGTTTGTTTTTTTGTTATGTTATGTTTAGGTTTGTTTGTTATTATATCAACACATTCCTTAGGGTTTAAAATAGCTAGTCCAGGTGTTTATTCAAATATTTATATTTATTAATAATTAAGTATACATATAATTCCAAAAATAACTTTAGTTGTTTCTACAGGCATTATTTTCATTGTCATTCTAAAAGATCAGTGAGCCAAAGAAAGTATTTACTGGAGAATTCTCCTTGGAAACCAAAGCAGCATTAGGTTTTATATTGTACCCACTGCATATATGACATTTGAAAGTATTTATATTCCAGTATGTCTCTTCTTTCCCCAGGACATGTTGACAATTATCAATAAAGGTTAATGTGGTTTATAATTTTAACAATTGTTGAAATGACCTACAACAGAGAAGACATAGGACAGGACAATCTTGGTGTTTCTTCAGGGGAATGAAGGGTTCTATCCACTCATTCTTGAGTCAGGGTCTCTCATTGTTCTGGGGATCACCAAGGAGGCTGGATAGGCTGGCCAGCAGTTCCCACAGACCTGCCTATTTCTGCCTGCCCAGAGGTGGGATTCCAAGTGCATGTCACTGCACCAGGCTTTTATCTGTGGGTTCTATGGACCAAACTCAATCCTTTATGCTTGTAGGGCAGACACATTACTAAGACATCTTCCCAACCCTCTTTTATTTGTGTCCTAATGTCTCCTTTCCATCTAAAGAATTAACAAGAACTGAGAGAGAATCCCAGAGCAATAATCTCAAAGAAAATTTAAAGGGAAAGAAGTTACAAATATCTAAGACATAAAAATATTGAGAAAAGCATCATGATGATTTTGGATTATCTAGGATTTCAGTAAACACAGGCCTCAAACTATGAAAGACAGGATACTAGGTCTGAGAGGACTCCCTTGACTTTTGTCTAGCTCTGGTTTGTTTGGTGTCTCCATCCTCACATTAAATCACAGAGAGGTCCAGGACTATTGTTTAAACACCAGTTTCCATGTGCAGGCAGTAAGTTGATAGCAACAGAAATTCTCCAAACTTCATAATATCTGACCCTATATATACTTTATGGACACTCATGTATCTTATTCTCTACCCAAAGATCTAAATAAAAATATTGCAAAGATCTCAGAAGAGTCCTGCCCATAACAACCTGAATATACTGGAGTTTCTGGGTGTTCCACCGAAGGGTGAAACTTCTTTGAAGTAATATACAAATTACCAGGAGGTATTGATTGATTGATTCATTGATTGGCATTTGATAAATGCATATGTGTGAATGATATGTTCCCATTGGTGGGGGGGCAGTGAATACACGACACAGTGAACATGTAGAGCTCAAATGACAACCTCACACATCAGTCTTCCCCTTCTGTTTTGTTGGAAACATGGTCTCTTTGAGATTAGTCACGGAGTATAGCTGGCTATCTCACACTTGTGCCTTTAGGAATTCTCCTGTTCCATTTCCATCTCACATCAGGAGAACTGACATTACAGGTGCTCACTACAAACTCCAATTTAAGGAGATTCTGAGGATTCTACTTCAGATCCTCACATTTGCATGTCAAGAGCTTTACCTACTGAGACACCTCCCTAGCCTTGATTAAATGACATGACTCAAGGGTTGTTTGAGCAACTGTCTTTCTTTCCTTACTCAAGATCCCCACTGGCTTTGCAACCCACTATGGAGCAGAATGCCTGCTGAAAGTTATTGCTGACTACTACATATAACAGCAGATTTCCAAAGGTGTTGAGGGCAGCTAATGGTCTAGAAACAATGTAAGCTTTATGAATATGACTTTCAATGGAGCAGCTGATTGAAAGGAAGCGAGATTCAATCCGAATGACCCTCAAGATGTGGAAGGGTAAAAAACATATATAGAACACGAGGAGAAGCAGCATGGTCAACCTCCGAGCCTTCTGCTTAAAGCAGCTGTGGGTCTGAGGCCCATGAGTCAGAGTGCTGATAATGGTTGTGTAGCAAAGTGTCACTATCACCAAGGGCAAGCAGAAAGTGGTGGCCGTCAAAACGAGATTGTACCATTTGATAGTAGTGAGGTCATCAGAACTGGTGAGGTCAAGACAAGCAGACCTATTGGTCCTGGTGGTTGATGTGATGAGGAAAGTCATAGGCATGACGGCTACCAAAGAAATGATCCACACCCCAGCACAAGCTACCACTGTCCATCGAGTTTTCTGAATAGAAAAACAGCTCATCGGATGAATGATCACAACATAACGAAAGACGCTGAAGCAGGTGAGGAAGAGGATGCTGCTATAGAGGTTGAAATGGAAGCCAAATCGGATGAACTTGCACATGAAATCCCCAAAGATCCAGTTCTCACCACTTGCATAATAATGGATGAGAAAAGGAAGGCTGGTCAGGTACAACAAGTCTGTCAAGGCCAAGTTCAGCATGATGATGGTACTGCTCTTCCAGGGTCGCATCTTGAAAATGTAGATGGAAATTGCCACTGTGTTCCCTGGAAAGCCCATAAGAAAGATGATGCTGTAGACAGCAGGAAGGTACTGCATCTTGAATGATATTTGCTGCTCATCCGTACAGTTTTCCAGAGCAACTACATAATCTAGGAAATCAGAATCATTGACTGGACTGTCCAGTAGCTCATTCATGGTTTCTTTCTTTCATCTTGCAAGAAAATAGAAGAGTACTATTTGGCCATGGGAGTCCAACGAAAGTAAACCAGCTGTTCAAGAAGAGCAGAAAACATAAATGGTCAGCTGAGAGGATCTCTCTAATATTCTATCTCCCTTATTCCTTTCTGCTTAATCTCAAAAGAGACCCTGTGGAGAAGTGACTATAAAAGCACCTGAGCAATATTATAAAAGATAAATTTTCATGAGAATTAAAAAAAGGATTGAGACAAAAAAAGCCATGTAAAACCATGGAAAAGTTTATATTGGCTGCTGTTTAGCAGATCCTGGGGTGGGTCACAATTATTGTCAGGGACTTGAGAGTAGAGATTTAGCATTAATCAAGCCCTCTGTGCATCAACATGATGTTGTCTCTATATCCCTCACAATGCTGCCCACGTTTCTTATTACCTTTGGTTTACAGAAGGTGATAAAACCATGAAAGTTGTGCTACCTATGCCTGGCTACCCACCCAGTGACTTAGCTGCATTCAAGTCATGCTTGTCTAATTTGAAAGCCATTCTTTTTCTACATTACCAATTGGTATTTTGTTGATTTTTGACAAAATTGCTATAATTTACTTCAGAAAACTGTAAGTATAAAGATCTACAAAAAGTTGTAGATTTGAGGCTGGAGAGATGGTTCAGTTCTTTACTGGCACAGGGACATGAGTCCAATTCCTAAAGACAATGTAATGAACCAAGGCAAAGTGGCACATGCTTATAACCCCACCCTGGGAAAACAGAGAGGGACCTCTGGGACTTGCTGGTCAGTTAGCCTTGCCCTCTCTGCAGCTCCAACCCAAGGAAAGATTGTCTCAAAAAGACAAGGTTGGTGGTGCCTGAGGCATGACACCCATGATTAAAATCTAACTTCCACATTCGCAAGCACCCAGGCAAGTGACTGCACATATGTACACATAAACCCCACATCCGCACACAAATGCACATATACAGAATTACAAAAATGAAGCTGTCATGAATTGCAACACTGTATGTGGTGGTAGATTGAAGGTCAAATTTCAGTTCTCTCAATCTATTTAATTTCTTTAGAAAAATGTCCTTGTGTGTTTAGGGGTTGGATCAGCAGTGCAATGTAGTAGTTATGGGCTTGAACTCTAAGTTAAAAGGATGATGCCTTCCTTAGTCATTTTGCAACTGTGAGCCCCTAAATAATTTTCTTCAGCTTTTTAGGTCTGGGTAGGATACCATTCAAACTTCATTCTTCTTGCTTCTCTTTCTTAAAATATTTGGACAGGAAATTACTAAGTTCGTAATTAATTAATTAGTAAGTTACTAAGAGCTTTTAATTGGATGCACATATTTTGAATGAAAATGTGTCCACTTGCACATTTGTATGGCACCCACTGTGTACTGATTAAACAGTCTTTCAGATCCAAAACATGAATACACACAAATGTCTTCATCACAGAGTCTGAAGCAGGAGATGAACACAGAAAGTATTACTGTACTTCAAGTAACAGAGAATAGTGTGTGTGTGTGTGTGTGTGTGTGTGTGTGTGTGTGTGTGTGTGTGTAAAAATCTGGTACATCAAAATTCAAAGATATTGAGAAAACAGACAGAGAGAGGGCATCACTACATAAAAGTTACTGATAAGGGAATAATTTACCTGAACCTAGCAAGAATGAGGATTGTTTTCCAACTAAATGTCTTAATTAGAGTTTCAGTTGCTGCAACCAATCACATGACCAAGGCAAATCTTCAGTTTAATTTGGGACTTGTGGTTTCAAAGGGTTGAAGTCTCTGATGTCAGAATAAAGAAATAGTGGCAGGAAATCTAAGGGGTCACACTTTAATCTACAATTTAGAGGCAGGGGTGAGGGGCTGGGGAATGTTTGGGCTAGCTGGGAATGACTCCTTTTCAAGCTTTTACCTTCAAAGCCCTCAACCAGTGACACACATCCTTCAACAAGTCCACATCTCCCAATCCTTCTCAAACAGTTCAACCAATGGAACCAATTTTCAAACATGAGTCTATAGAAGCCATTATTATCCAAGCTGCAACACTGAGGATGAAGGAATAATGGAAATGTGACAACATGTGCAAGGGTTCTGAGATGCAATAGACTACAGGATCCTTATAGCTCAGATTGGCTGGATGCTATCTGTTTATTAGGTTAACTAGATACATGCTAAAGTCATCTGAGTGAAGGGAACCTCAGCTGAGAAAATTCTTCCAAAATACTGGGTTGTAGGCAAGCCTATAAGACATTTTCTTAATTAGCGAACCACAAAAGAGAGTCCAGCCTATTATCGGTGTTGCCACCTGGGGCTGGTGGTTCTGGGTTGTATAAGAAAACAGGCTGAACAAGCCACAAAGAGCAAGCCAGTGAGTAGCCTCTGCATAACTGTGCCTTCAGGTTCCTGCCTAATTTGAGTTCCTCAGTGGACTGTGGGATTCAGGATACATAATCCAAGAAAACCTTCTGTTCCCCAAGTTGCTATTGGTCATGGTGTTTTATCACCAATAACTAAGACAGGCTGGTTGTTAGATATATAATTTTATAGAGGACTTCAGTTGGGTTCCCAGCTCATAACTACCTATAATTCCAGCTATAGAGGAATCAAGCAACTCTGGCCTCAATAAGCAGTACTATTCACATGCACATACCTGTGCTCAAACACATGTTCACACTCATGCTAAAGTGTATGCAAAATACACACACACAGGTGCACACACAACTTAAAAATAAATCTTTTTTTAAAATGAATTATAGATGAGAAAACTAAGTATGGCTTCAGTGCTGATAGTACCAGCAACTAGCACTGTGAAGGCCTGTTATAGTCTTCATTTTACAGATGAGGAAAGTGACACAGAGAAGGTGTCATTCAAGTTTACAGCTAACTGACAGCAAATCAGGATCTGCACTAAGACAGACTGGTTGACTTTCTCACCCAGTCAGTAGGCAAGAAGGAAGTCCTAAATGCCACATATGTGAGACACAGAGCAGAATATAAATAACTGGGCTACTAGTCCTCTAGGCTGGGTTCTAGGAGGGTACCAGGCTCTAGATAAATGATAACACTGTGCTTGCCGTTGATGTCACTGGTATCTTACATTGAGTCAATGCCATGAATCATTTCTTCATATTGAGTACATACATATTGAGACTGGCTCACTTAACAAAAGCAAGAATTAGCAGGACCTTCCATCATCATCTCGTCTCAATTAAATGCTCACAGACCTTATTTAGTTCAGAACAGATTCATCACCTCCATTCTGTATTCTGTTGGAGAGAGAATAGTCCAGCGACAGGGACTTGCTTCTGGTTGGTGATGAGACCCAGGGCAGAGGCTGGCACCCCCAAGGCCCTGCTCTGCCAATCGAAAAAGAAGGCTTCTCCTGGGAAGAAATACACAACCTAATGAAGAGTTATTCATAGAGCCCAGCACCCCAGTCCTGGAATCAAACCCTGCAGAAGAGCTAGGATGCTGGATGGAAAGTCACTATGGGAGATTTCCCCTAATCAAACACCCTGTACATGTCTGTGCACAAAGAGCAACAAGTTATGTAAACCTGAGATAAAATGACCTATCTTGGAGCTGCTGAAGTCCCTCATTCCCTACAGGAGTTGCTGAGATGTCAAGGGTCCACCAGCCTGCTCAGGTTATCTCTGGAGCAAACATGCAAAGGTAGTTATTTTATCACCCCAGAGAATCTTCCAGGATATTTCATTCTCAATGGAATTTGACTCAAAAGGAAGGAGGAAAGGGAGGAAGAAGAGGGGGAGAGAGGGAAAAAGGAACAGAGGGAAGAGAAGGGACTGGAAGGCAGATTGCCGAACAAGTAGTTAATCTGTTAACTCTCTGAATACAGAACACAAGTCATTTCGTTTCTGCCTGAGAGGATGATACCCAGAGGGATTCAAGGAAGATTTTTTAAATATTCAATATTACTGAGCAATCATTAATAACAGCAAAATATTTAAATGTGGAGGAATGTGGGGGTAGTGATTATTGCTTTAAAGACAGAGCTTAGTTTTTTAATAAAGTAAGGAACAAAATTACAACTTCTATCTTCACTAAATAACCCCCAGGTAATGTTATGAGGACACTTTAAACAACAGTCAGAGCAGGAAAAGGCAGGTTGTAGGTAGACACAACCACCTTCATGTTTCCAAAAACAATAGCTTAACTCAGCATTTAATGGAGTCTGATTTATTTTAAGAGATGGAGGTTGACTACGAAACTGAAACTCTCCCATAAAACCTCACTAAAATTATGACCTGGGTTTACAAAACATCTGCTACATTTACAACAGCACCCCAAACCCAGTCCAGGCAGTGAGCAGGGCAAGGAGAAGAAGTTTCTTTTTAACTCTAAGTCCAGGATCCCAGACATTCTATTGCCAGAATCTGTGGTATATGGTCATCCACACCCTGCTGGCTAAATGCAGAGCATGCAGGAAAATAACATGACAGCATCCCATATGCAGGCCCTGTCCTGTGCCGTAATGGTGATTCCCAAACTTGAGTAGACTGCTGACCACCTGGAACTAATGGACTCTATTACCAGGAAATAGTGATGCTGTGAGTGTCACCTCTGCAACTTACACTGGGTATGGGTGAGTGTGAGTGAAAGCAAGCACCAAATGCATGGCACAGTTTTGTGAAGAAAAATCTTTATCTTGTTGTATCTTTCCCTTCCTCTGAGATCAGGGAGATACTTCACTCTTTGAGGCTGGTTGAAAAATATGTTTTAGTAAAACATGGTTTGGGGACCACCGTCTTCACCCCCCACCCCTGACTCCATAGATGGGTATGGAAGGCAGTGTGGTATCCACTGGGGAGTGGTGTGTGGCCCTGTACCTGTACAGTGCCTCTGTGCTTGCCGTGAGATCACTCCTGACACGTGGTTTTCCTAGGGTATATTTTAACTCCTCCAACGGTCTCTTCAAGCTCCCCTTCATTTTCTCTCTCACCCTGAGCATTTCTGGTGCTGCTCTAACATCAAGCTCACAGCTCACCCTTCTTTACGGAGATGGGACCATGGTCTAGGAAGAGAATATCTGAAACGGTCACTGTCTACTTCTCCCAACAGGCGTCAGAAATTGATGCTTGGGTCACCATTGGTTACCAAGAGGAATACATGGGACTGTCAATCACTCACACACACACACACACACACACACACACACACACTGTATCTTGGTTTTCTCCTCTACACGTTGGCAAACTGGTGAAAAGAACAATTTTTAACCCCCTCCCCAATGTGTGCTATGGGGGACTTGCTGTCCTTCTTAAGCCCAGAAGGAATCTCTCTCCTTAACCTTTGAGATATTTCTGTACTATTCCTTCAGTTTCCACCTTTCAGATCAAAACTTCCAACCCTAGAGGCTGTGAAAACTTGTCAAGTTGATGGAACACAAAGCTGTGGCTTTAGCTATTGATGTTTGAGAGACTCAAATTAAATATGTGGACATTGTTCAGAAAAAAATATACTTATTTATGTATGTAATTTGTAGGGTCAGAGATAGTCACAGGCTAGTTAGCCACAGTTACAATGAAACAAGAAAGGGCAAGAAGATGTTTAAGAGGGGTAAGGTTATTGGCTTCTTGGGAGTGGGGACATAAACAGGGCATTGGGTGGACCTGACACCAAGTCCAGAACCACACAGCACTGAGTGGACATTTCAAGACCTAGTATCCTGGAGTATGGCAGTCAATGAGAATCAAAGACAAATTTTCTCCTGAACCCCAAAGATTCCACATTCCCTTGTACAAGCACTGGTGTGGTAGGTAGTGCTGAACTTCTCCAAGCTTCTCAGAGATAAATTTCTGACAGTCTTAGGTTTTTGGTTTCCCCTTATCCCATCCCTGTCCCTTGTCCAATTTTTTTATGTTGAAATTGCCCATCTTTTTTTTAGTCTCCTTTTTTTATTATTATGAACAAAGAAGTCACACTTTCTATCCTTGTATATCCTGCCGCCTGCCTGGGGGGAGGGGGATGGGGAGTTGTGGAGAAGAGGGAAGGGACCTTGAATAAAACAGTTACTTTGAAAAAAAGGGACTCAACTGCCCTTTGTGTGAAGCACATAAGACCACAGTTCAAAGTAAAGTTATGACCTGGTACGGTTTCTGGGTATACACCCTTCAAACATGAGAGTGGGGATTCAAAGGGATATTTGTATACCTGTGTTCCCAGCAGCAATATTAGCAGCAGCCAGGAAGCTGAAGCAATCCAACTCCCTAAGCATAAGTGATGAATGAGTATATGGCATATACATATGACAGTATGTGTTTGAGCCTTAAAGCCCAAAGAAATGACACATTAAAACATGGATGAGAGTCAGCTAATTGGGAAATGGCAGATACTGCCTAGTTCTCCTGTTCCAGGTCACCTAGATTTTACAAACACAGATGTAGACAATCAAGAGGTGGTGGTTGTCTGTGGCTATGGGGAGGGATAGGGAATTATCTATGGATTAGTAGAGTGGAGTTTCAGTTTTGCAAGATGAAAAAGCTCTGGGACTGTGCGGGGGTAATGACCATAGCAAGGCCAATTTACTTGCTTTTTACCCCCCCCAGAGGGTTGAGATGAAATTTTATGTTATATACATTTTATTATATATACATTTTATTATAATTTTAAAATACTTTTAAAGCTTATTGTTTTGGTACCACTTAACAAAGGATATTGAAAATCAGAGCAGTTTGACATGCAAGCTCATGTAAGACCAATGCACTGAGCCCTGGTTCTTATCATACAGCTACTCTGGGTGCATCTTAGCCATGTGAATTGCTTTATCAGACAGTGATGCACTGAAATCCAATACTATCAGCTGGCTCCATCACATGACAAACACTGTGAACTATTTGTCAGAGACTGTCAGAGAATTTTTAAAAATATTTTCATGTTTATAAATATAACTTCTTACTGTAACTCAAAATTCTCAAACTATGTTATTCCTTTGCAGGGAAAAAGAATTAATTGATACAAATTAAAAAAGAAAATGTGATTTATATATCTTAAAAGAAGAACACCCTTTACAAAGTTATGTTACTCTTTTTTACTAGGTACAAAACTTAAAATCAAAGGATCAACATGAAGGATGCATGTGAGCGTAGACTCCAGCTCCTACTTAAAATTGGTTTCTTTCTCTGATTCAGAGTGCACTCTCTTCTGAAAATGAACCTCCAGTGGTACAGGATTCCTGCGCTTACAGTCACAGCCACATAGAGGCCGGCCCAGGTGTCACCTGTCATGTGCTGCAATTGCTCCTCTGAAGTAGGTCACAGACTTATCTCCATGATGATCAATAGGCTCCAACCTCTTTAATGAGAGAGCAAGGGTACCACAGTGTCCTCTGTTCCCCAAACTCTGCAGAAAAGGCAAAGTTAAGTAACCTTCTCTCAAGGGTCATTAATTATCAATCTGGTCTTGGCATAGGACGAACAGAAACTAATCCATGAGAAATTCGTGTAACTTTTACTCAGTTCTGTAAAGAGAAGGCAGCTGTGACTGTAAGTGCCAGAATCCTGTACCACTGGGGGTTCATTATAGGAAGATAGTACACTCCAAATCAGGGAAAGAGACCAATTTTAAACAGGAGCTGAAGTGCACCCTCATGTAAATTCTTCATGTTGATCATGTGTACTGTTCTGCTTCTCTGTCCTCTGGTTGTTATTACCCAACTTTCATGTGACCTTCAAACACATTTCCAGTGTTCCAATTGTACCTGGTCATGTGTGGCCTTGCTTTATGTTTTTGTAGCCTTTGTTGTATTTGATTAGTAAGAAATACTCTGAGGAGATGATTTTTATGATCTAGAGAAAATAATTGGCTTTTATTAATATCTTTATGGAGGATGCTAAGTGATATGTACTGACTCAAAAATTAAGTTTTTTTTTTATTTCTATAGTATGGCATACCAGGGAATAAGTCCATGCTTTGTTATGGCTTCCAGATTCCCGTGATATTTCTCTGATGAGGATAGAGACATTAGAAGATAAAGTCTGATTTTAGGTTGGAAAGCAGTTTTGCTATCTGGGGAGAATATTCTCTGTTCAAATAATATTAAGTCAATGGTTGGACAAGGCATCATCTACATTAGTAACCTTTTGCTGAGAAAAGGCATTCTGACCAATGTGCTTATAGAAGGAAGAGTTTATCTGGGGCTTATGGTCCCAAAGTGTTAGAGTCTATGATGGCAGAGCAAAGGAATCAGGTGAAGATAATTACAGTTGAGAATTCAGCACCTACATCATGAGACACTCCTGAGATGGCTAGAGGGGTTTGGAACCTTCAAGCATAACAACTGTGACGTATTTTTTTCTAACAAAGCCATCCCTAAGACTTAGGGAGACTATCTCATTTAAACCACCACACTCTTCCAGGGCAATTCCAGACTAAATGGATCTTAGATGTCAAAATCTCTAACAGGAGAATGATGACTTGTTTCTTAGGAAAGCAGACATGCTGTCACTCTGCATTGTGAATCACTTCCCATGGCTTTCTGTCAGCATCATTTGCTGATATTTAAATGTTTCTGAACTGATGCAGCTTTGTAGATAGTTTTTAATTATAGAACAGGGTTTCTACAAACAGCATAGAAAACACTGGGAGAGAACACTGTTAAATTATACATCCCTGAAGCAGAGAGAGAAGAAAAGAGAACACACACACACACCACATACACACACACACCACATACATACACATACACTACACACATATACACACACAACACATACATACACCACACACACCACACATATACACACACACACCATGTACACACACACATACACACACAAACACATCCCACATACATCACACACACATACACTACACACATATACATACACACCACACATACACACACACACACCATATACACACACATACACACACAAACACACCACACATACATCACACACACATACACCATACACACACAAGATGTAGAGGACTGAAATGTAGCAATGACCTCTGAGGACCTCGCTGCAGGAACACTTTTGCCACACATTGCCTGGTCTCAACAACTGTCCATCATCATGAAGGAAGATTCTCTAACCCTGTTATGGCCTCAAAGCCAGAGCTAAGTGTTCAGTTAAGATCAGCTGCTCATTTGGGATGGAGCCTGCCTCGTTGTATCCCTGAGCTGTATATATATATCAGCTTTGATTTGTTTTTGCTCTTTAGGGTCAGAAAATTTCTTGGGCCTCCCTCCCCTATCAAAGGAAGAAAAATGTAGCAGATTTATGTAGATTTATGGAAAGAAGCAAGAAAAGAGAGTTCATCAGAAAACTGAACTCTTTGCTTGCTTTTCCAACCCTAGTTCTGTTTGGACAGTTCTTCCTTCCCATTCTATCTTTCAGACTCAAGACATTATTTCCTTCAATGTTAAGGAATATGTTTTCCCCAAAATACAGTGTGCTTTCCCAGAAATCTTTTTTCCTCTTCCAAATACTTAATTTACTTGAATTCTGTGTCATAATACAGAATTTATTTAGTTTTAGACTGTTTAATAATTTTAAAAACAAAATAATTTTATGAACTTTAGTCTCACCCATTTAGCAAGATTGAGAATGTTATTCTTAGTGTCTTCCTTGTGTATTACATGGCACCTCCAGTAGATTTGGCATGAGTTGTACACCACCACCCTCCACCTCCATGAGTTAGGATGCTCTTGCTGGATTGCTGATGTTACCTCATAGAAGAAGAGGCAGGGAGTCTCTGAACTCTTGCCTGAATGAATATACAGCATCTTCTCTCAGGCATTCATATGTAACTTTGCTCTAATTGCTCATGGCCTCCAGGTCTTGAAGCAAAGGTTGACCACATAGGCTAGGAAGGTCTAAAGGCCCAGCTGTGGAGAAGCCATCATTAAGTACTAGGTACCAATTTTCTAGTGTGTCTGTTTTATGGTCACCCACACTCTGTAAGTAAATATAATAAACTCTTTGGTTCCCCAGGGAAATCAAACTTTATTTTTTTTTAAATTGAGACCTTAGGAGTGAGTAGACTTTGCCCAGAGAGAAAATTTGTACAACAACATTCAGTAACAATCACCTTCTGTTATTAGGAAATAACCAGAACTTAGAATCTTATTCTGTCTTTGTCTTTAACACAAAACTCTTCAGATATTAGTTGTAGGTTGACACCAAACTGCTTCCTCTGAACTATGCCCATGACATAGGACTAACAAGTGATCACATGAAAAAGGAGACACATAAGGAAACTGGAAACCACTTAATATGACTCAATAATCATAACTTTTAGAAGATTACATTGTTAAAAAATTAGTCTGGTGTGATGGTACTTGTCTTTAATTCCAACATTTGGGAGGCAACAGTAGGTGGATCTCTGGGATAATAAGGTCAGTCTAGTCTACAAAGTGAGTTCCAGGACAACCAAAAGTGTTACACAGAAAGCCCTGTATTGAAAAAAACAAGATAAAATAAATATAAAAGAAATTTTACAGCATAAAAATTAAGCTGGACACTGGAGTTCCAGCTTGGTTGTATGGCAACTTGCCTAGGAAGTACTGGGCTCTTGGGTCCATTCAAGTATGAGAAGGCAAGAAAAAGTGAGGGAGAGAGGAAGAGAGGGAAGAGAAGGAGGAAAGGAATGAATGGAGGAAGAGAGGGGGAAGACATATTAAATTGATAAATTTGGTTCAGCTGACTAAGAAGTCCATCCAGTCACATGGTAAAAGCCAAAGCCAGTTTCTCACATAAATTGAGTGAAGGTTAAAATAGGGAGCTACAACTTGTGGGAAGGATGCAGAAAGTAAAAAATGTTGCTCTATGGCTGACATGATTTTAGAAAAGGTTATTCTTTCCTCTGAGTAGAAGAAACCTAAGCATTATTCTTCACAGAGGGCAATAAAATCAGCTGATGGAAGGGGGGATTGAAAACACAGTGTTAAAATGAAAGGTAGGGAGCACAAAGTAGAGAAGTGTGAGACTCCTGGAATCAGAAGCTTGTGCCCAAATCATGACTTAATCTTTACAGGCTTCATCATCCCCCTCTGACCCTCATGGTCACAGAAAAACAGGGATGTTAACAAACAAGTGAGGCTCCAATGCACGGAGATCACATTCACACTGCAGGACCAGCACTGGGTCAGAACCCAAATGTAAGGAGGAGGGAGACAAGGAAGAGTGAAGGTCTGCAAGAACAGGGTGAGGGAGGCATTTCCATCCCAGAGATGCTTCCTCCTCATAAAATATCAATATTAAAATTAGCCGAGAAGTTTTGGAAAATATCAAAAGATTGAAAAATATCAACTGCTTAGATGGCTACAGAAATCCATTAATCAAAACCTTTGAGGGTGGGCATAGTCTAAATATTTGTTATCTGACAACCGGCTCTCACAATTGGCATGCCAAGCTGAAAAAAATGATCAAATGGACTACAGATTATAGATTTACACATTTTAGAGACGACTGATGCTAGGTATTGACAAGTGTAAAAAGAATTATGTTGATCATAAGAAGCCAGAAGCAAAGCAGCTCGTCTACTGTAATGTTGGAACTTAAAAATGAGCATGTTGATTGCTTCAATAGAAGTTGACCAGAATGGACAAAAGAAAACTTTCTAGGATAATATACATGTTCTATGGCTTGATTATGATATGAATTACTAAGAAAAATTACTAAGAATTACTGACAAAAAATTGTCAGTATTCATTGAACCAGGTGCTTACTTACTGTATATAATTATACGATGATGATTAAACTTTAATTAAATTCAAGGAAGACTTGAACTAATTGGTATGGGAAGTGTTTGATGTAGTGGGATTTCTATAAGCCTTCCAGGTAGGTGTATAAAGGTTTAAGAACTACTAGACTAAACCATGTGTGAGATAGAATGAGAAAGGAAACTTGCAAAAACTGACAAAGGTTTCTAAGTCGATGTTAAGGTTAAATAGGTAGAACTTTGTGTCTTGGGGCACAGTTGTGGATTGTCGGCCTCAGAGACTACTATGATACTTGAAATAAAAGTCAGTTTTTATGATTGTCTTCAGACCCACAGAATAAAGTCTATGGATTTGCATATCACTGAGACACTCTGTTTATTCTTCTACTCTAACACTAGGAAACTTCCAGAGAAAAAGGCTTACCTGAGGGTGAATCCCTAGCCAGCCAGCCAAGGACAGAGGATCAGTGGTGGGAGATTCATACACTATGAGGGGAACTATAACTTTGAGCAAAGACAGAAGTTGGAAAATCAGCCACTCACATGAAACCAGAGCACACCAGTGTCCACATGAAGCTGAGAAGAAGATATACAGCTGTAATGTGTAAACAAACCAGCTCAAGAAATCAAGAGGAAAAGAAAGAGGCTTGGAGTCTGACACCAATGAATGGACCAATGTGTGTGTTCTGGGAAACTTCTAGTGCTTTTAAAAGATGATTGCTTTGAAATGGATCAAAAATAGATTGGCAATTTTCATGACAAAAATTACCGAAGTGTTACATAACCAAGTAGAACTAGACATACATTGGAGAGGGGTCATGTGGAGACTCTAGGCAAGCGGAAGAATTTTTTCAGGAAGAAATTTCAAAGCCATTCATGGTGGCATACATCTTTAATTCCAGTAATCAGGAAGCAGAGGCAGATGGATCTCCATGAGTTTGAGGTAAGTCTGGTCTATGTAGTGTGTTCCACTACAGCCATAGCTATGGAGAGAGACTTTGTCTAGACAGGTAGGTAGATAGATAGATAGATGATAGATAGGTAGATAGATAGATAGATGATAGATAGATAGATAGATTTGACACAACATCAATATATACAAAAACATGGAATCTTAAAATTAAAGAAATGTTTCCCTGAAATATTTCTTTAAAAGTACAAGTAGGAATAGGTAAGTTGTAAAAACTACAATGAAAGCTTGAAGAGAAACTAATTCTCTCTCACCTCATTCTGGCAGGAAGAACAAAACTGCCATAAATTCTTCCACAACACTCAGGGAGCACTAAGAGGCAGATCCCTCCACAGACAGGAACCCATTCTTGTCAACAGCATTGCTGTAGCCTGAGATGACCCACAAGAGCATTGAAGCCAACATGGCTCCCAACCCTGGATTCATAGAAACCATAACATCACCAGTTTGGCTCTTCAAAGCCATCAAGGTGCTAGCGACCTGTTCCTTAGCAACAGGAAGACTTGAACCAGGGCCCTTGAGAGCCCCTGGAAATGAAGGAATAGAGATTTGTAACAAAGCCATCTCAAATGTGTTTAGCACCTCATGGTCCAACAGAGTCTAGGTTCTTAATTCAAATGTTTTATAAGCAATTTCCACTGAGAAGCAGGGATACCCTAGAAAGTGAAGAAATGAATTAAGATCTGCTGTAAGCTTGAAGATGACTCTTCCAGACTTACACTTTTATACATCAACTTCCATTACTTAAACTTTTGAGTTACATAAATTATATGTTGTATTTTGATTATCTGTTAAGTTTTTCTACTTATTTTCCATTTCAGATGTTTGAAAATGTAATAATCACTTTAGACATAAATCATCTGGGTTACTTAAAAGAAACAGGTTCCAGAGCCAATGCTAAATCTGTCTCTTGATAGATAGACTCCAGAGTCCCAGTCTTCCTGTGGCCTGTCGATGCCTCCTGTCCACTCCTCTCCACCCCAGACATTCACCAGCGTTCATCTGCCTCCATAGTCTTTCCTTTGCCAAGATTCACATCAAGCAACATGTGGTTTTTGTGAGCTCAAAATGACATCACTAACATAGCACAAGATAGCAAAGGCAAAGGTCAATCAATGAAAGCAGTCCTAGCCCTAGCTATAGTCTACTTCTGAAGCCTCATTTGTCCCGTTACTATGGCAACAGACCATCAAATACACTTCTGTTCCATTTGCAGTTCAGTGCTTCAGATTCTCTAGTGTAGAATGATCGATGTTTGTGGTGTTTTCTATAGTAGCCAATGCCTACTAAATGAACTTCACCTAACACTGAAATAGGAATTGCTGACGGAGATTCCACCTGTTTCTTCTGAATTGGCCCTTTCGGAGAACACAGGGTCAGCATAAGCTGTTGAAATGTATCTCTCTGCCCCATGTTCAGTCATTTTTCTCCTTCAGTGACCACTGCTGGGCATCACCAGTATCACCACCATCACTTACTTTCTTTGTCACTTCCACATTTGCACAAAAATGCCATAGAAAAATGCAGAATTTGCTCTGTGATTTCTTTGTTGTAGAAGTTTCAATCTCTTCCCTTTGACCTTTTGTGTAGCTTTTATGATTAACTTTTTCCCAGGGCTGTGTTGACATAACAGGCCACTGTACCAACCTATTAACCTTTAAAAAATCAAAGTTGAAATCTGATTTGAGTAAGAAACACAAAATAGTTTTTCAACTAACCTGGAGATTATGAACAATAAATGGGACAAGTCCGTCTCCATGATAGGCAGAGTTTGGATGTGAATGAGCAGATGTAAAAATAAGAAAACTGAGTAAGGAAGTCATATAACTCAGAAGTAAGGTTAATATTGTGTTCAATCTCCAAGCAGTTTGCCTCAGTGTTTTCTTGCAGAAAAAAATAAAATAAAATAAAAACACAAGTAATTTAATTACAGTATCTAGTTACAGCTTTCTCTGACATCTCATACGGCTATCTAGAGCCTTTTTTGCTTTTCACACTGGCATATGATTATTAATTATTATATTGTATAATATATTAATTATTATATAGTTATCAACTGTTTATTGCTCCTCCCTCTTTCATTGTATCTGATTGGTATTTCATTAAGTTGGATTTTTTAAAAGGCATTATTTTAATTATAAATCCTGCTTTGATCCAAATTATGAGTTTAACTGAATACAGACTTTTGTTAAATTCTCATGACTGTGTGGTGATAATTGAAGAAACAGTGCATGCTCCATTTGGCTAACGTATGTTCTGAGAACACTGACTCACTCGCATTTCCAAAGGTGATTTATTTCTAGCTGCTGCAAACCTCCCTCACCTTTCTTCCATGTCAAAGCAGACTACTGACCTGTGGTCTCAGAAGTCCATCCACCTTTGCTACCTGGGCTTTCAATCCCACTTTATTTTTAACTAAGGGCAAATGGGTCACCAAATCTCCAAGTGTTATTTTTTTTGAAGAAGCATATTCCTACTTGTTATTGTATTATATACTTATTTGAAAAAGATGACATTGGCACTCTGTTCTCTCAGAGCTGCTTTCAAGCCTGATTTCCTGTGGCCTCGATGGATATGTCACAGCAATGCTCCTGTGGGAGGACTGCAGTGAGTGTGCGAGTGTGTGAAGGAAGGGGGAAGGGAGTGTGTCAGGAGCATCCTCCTGAAAACCAACCTCCCACACCAATTATGATGAAAGAGCAGCTCCAGGGAGCCATGGGCTTGTGATGTTAGGCAGACTGGGCTTTCAGTCACTTACCCTTCAAAAGAACTGAGCTCTGGACAGTGTTCTTTTCTGACATTACACCTGGAGTTCACATGGTCTCTTTTCCACCATGACTTGTGCACTTACTTAGGCCTTGAGCAAGGTCAGCTGAATGACTGCAAACTGAAAATGTAAGCTCTTGGATTAAAAACTGAGAGAAAAATGTCTTCATATAATTAAAATATAAAACTCCTCCTTCCTCACAATCTGTCTTAGCATCTATCATTGTGTTTTTCTCATTTTAGTTTATTTTATGTCATTATAAATTAAAGAAAATTAACATTTTGAATTATTAACATTCAATTTAACATCCAGCTTTCTATTGTGCTTGCTGTTTTTAAATGTATATATGAGAACATTTGTTTAATTTAAGGAAAGTGTTCTCAAAATTATACAAACCATGTTTCTCATTTAGTGTGTGTGTTTGCATTCCTACATGAGCAGTTGCACATGAATGTATGGCTACATGTATACATGCATGTGGAAGCCTGACCTCAGATATCACTCCTCAGGAATGCAATGCACCTCCTTTGACAAGGTTTCTTGTTGGCCTAAAGTTCACCAGTTAGGCTAGACTGGTGTTCTAAAAAGCTTCAGGAATTCTCCCTTCTCTATCTCTCTGGTGTTCCGAGAATGCACCACAGCGGGTCTTTCCTGGGTTCTGTGGATTTAACTCATGTCCTTTTGCTTGTCAAGCAGGCACATAAGGAACAGGACCACCCGCTCCCACCACAAATCTTATCCCATAGCCTATGCATGAAGTCTCTTTTGTTTTCACTAAAATAATGGAAAAGCTATGCAAACTTAACTCAGATACTTTTCTTTTCATTTTCCAAATTTGCATTTCTTACTAAAACTATCTTTGGCTTGGTGAAGAGTAAAGAAAATCTGAAAACACATGAGCTATGGATTCTTATTGTATGAATTATTTCTACCACAGACTCTTCCACTGTTTCCCTTTCTTCTGCATCAGCACTACATTATAAATTAATGGCCTGTATTATAAGAGAACACACAAGTAAGACAGGCTACAATATGGATCCTTGCTTACAAAGATTTCTTAGGATGACATTAGCTTCTTTCTTTATTCAAAAAAGCACCAAATTACACAGAAAGCATAGCTTGTAGGGACTGTCAGCATACCTTCTAAACTCACATATTTACCTAGGAATTGCTTTGGATCTCCTTGAACTCTAAAGCATTGTGACATCAGAACTATTTTCTCCATGAGCACAGTGAATTCTGCTTAAGAACAGGGCTGCAAAGAAAGGGCTAGATATGCACATTGTCTACACCTGCTCTCCACACACATGTTCCACTGACCCATAGATTTCACTTACAAGCCTAAGATGACATCATCCAGAATTTCTAGACAATAGTATCAGAACATTAAATCAAGTGAAGAACCCTTTTAATGGTAGTGCTATGGGCTCAGAAGCACATTTTCACAAATGTCAATTAGGGAAAGCATTTATATGGCCATTCCTAAAGTTGTATACTATAAGAGACATCAAAATTGGTTATTCTTGAGACTGTCTAGATGGACTCTGTCACCCCTGTTCCCTGACTTAAATTACAGAATGGCCTGAAAAGCTTTGACCTATGTGGATGAGCACTGGCTTCCTGTATGAGTATCTTTCTCAGAGACCGTACACAAAAGCTTCAAAAGCCCTCTTACTTCACATTGAAAAGCTGACACACAACTGGCTACTTCACTGTAGGCTGAAGTCTTGCATGGTTGATGGCTGTTTGGGGTACATGGCAAATGTACTTGTGCAGAAAGGTGGGCTGTATCTGTACTGGATGGCTCTCCACTCAGAGGTGGTTAACACAGGTAATTATGGTCTTAGATATACAAGCATAACAATCAAGATCTTTGAAAAGCTCCACAGCTAAAGTGAGACAATTCTGTGGCAAATAAAGTTTTATAATCCTTCCCTACACTATGTATACACACACAGAGTCAGGGTCTTGCATGGCCCAACCTGCCCTATATATTAGGAACAAATATGAATTATTGACCCTTGTTCCTCAGTCCCCAGAGTTCTGAGGTTGCATGTATGGACCATCAAGCCCAGCCTGCAATTCAAGACTTTTAAAATCTAAGTACCTCAAAACAAGAATGACCCTTGGTCATAAAAGGACATAATATAACTGAGTCATTCCATAGAAAGTCCACATTGCATATCAATAGAATAATCAGGAGTAATATGCACATGTTTCCCTGCTGCAACTCCCTCCCGGAGCATCAGGCACAGCTTGGAACACAAAACCTCACCCTGAACTTCTCAGAAGCACAGGAGAGTAAGTTCCACTATAGAAGTCCCAGTGACCATCTTTTCCTTTTTGCCCTTGTGCCCTGACCCCAGCTCCATACGTATGCAAAGATAAACATAGACCAGTTTGGACTTGATATCCCTGGCCAGTCTCTCTTTTGTGAACTATATTTTGCATTTGGCAGAGTACTAAAGCAGGCCTGCTGCAGGGTGAGTTCAGGAAACAGGTCCACATCTGTGATATGGTAGAAAGGCACTTTATCTGCTGCATTCTGTCTCCTGAACCCACTGGGGAGAAGGTTACCAAACACCTTATATTTATTCATCTACCGTCTCATCAGATAAAGTGGGTCACAGATATTGAAGGAACTTTTACTAAAAAAAACAGCCAAGAACCTGAACAAGGCAGCCACTGTATTGAACATAACATACTGCTGAGTTTGCCTCTGTATTTTCCTAATGGGATGACCTTAGATGAGTCATTCAGTCCGGAATGTTTCTATTTTCTTAAGGAAAATATTTCCTTTCTGCTGTGTAGACATATGGAACAGGTTTAACAACCATGTACCCTGTAACACAGCATAAGGAACATTGTAGTAGAAGGTACTGTCACCATGTGTCCATAACCACGCCAGGCTGTAGAAAATTAAAGTACCCAAGATCCTATCTATGCATCTCACATATGATAAATAAACTCACAACTTAGTGGTCCAGAAAGACCAAATACCTGGCCCAATTTTATTTCTTATTAATATGGTATATATTGTTAATGACAAATACACTTTGTACTGTAAAATCAGGTCTATTGTTGTTCTCATCTTACAGGTGAGGTAATAAGGCACAAAGAACTGAAATAGGAAAGATAAAAGGCTTGAAGATAAAGTCCAGAGCTCAAAGTTCACTGTGGCATCATGGCCTCTCCTCTTGTCACTAAATGTATGCTCAGACAATGACCTCAGATTTACTGTTGAAAGATCAATCTGATAATCCTCCCTGGCACTGTTGTCTGAGTGTGTTCCCCTCAGAGACTTATTACAGCTGTAGGCTAAGGCACTGTGATAGCCCAAATTTAAGAGCTATGCCTTGTGAATGTGTGCCTGTCTAAAAGTTCTATGCCTCATCAATGCCTGTTTACTGTGTGCGGTTCTTTGTGATGGCCATCATGTAACACTGAAGACAAGGTACTCTGACACATACTAGAGATGACATCGCTAAGGATGTCTCAAAACGTGATTAATCAACAGCAGCTTGGCTACTCTACTCAGGACTGTTTCTGAAAACTCAGTGTATTTAGTAGAGCACCCTATAGAGACTGCTTTATCATGAATTCTTACTCAAGTCTTGGTCCACTGCGTAGATCTGTGAAGCAGAAATCAGTTTCATGCATGAAATAGAAATAGGCAACCAGGCCTGGAGCAGAGGATTGGATAAGACAATGTGTCAGTTGACCTAGTAAGAGACTTTTCTAGAGTGGGATGTGACAAAACTTCATGTCTTTTGATGACATCTGCTAAAATGAACACAATCTTGACATGAGTGCTCCATCTCAGACTCCTCTAACTGATGTCTATCTTTATCTCAGCAAGTCACACTTCCGAATGACTCACGGAGGCAATGTTCTAAGAACTTGGATAGCAATACTGAAACCCCATAAAGCTCCTGATATCAGAAAATGAGATGTGTTTCCTCCAAATGTCTTTGTGAGGTTTGTTGTGAGTTTTCACTTACTGGTCTGTTCAATCAGCCTCTTAAGATGCATTAATGGGCCATACTTATGCATCTGTCTCTGTACTTGGATAATCACCATTCTCTTGCCTCCTTAAGTCGCTTGCCAAGTACTTACTTAAAACTGAATATCATAGCAGGATAACCAAAAAATCCATCCATTTCAGAACACTTGGGTGACTCTTTGAGACATAGAGCAGATGAATGTTTGCCACCACAGAGGCCAGCATAGGTCACATATCTTTCTGGAGAATGGTGTAGATGACAACCACAGCGTGTATGCTGGAATGTGGGTGTTTGTGCTCTGCAAGAATAAGTCTGAACTAAAATAGGCCCTTTTAGAATCTAGCAAAGAACTGCAAGTGTGGTCCTAGGTGACCAGAAGGACAGTGCTCCCATGAATCTCCAAACAAATTAAGGTACACAGGAAGGTCAGAGAAGACAGTAGGTAGACACACAAGAACAAGGACCTTAGTGTGATCCCCAAAAGAATGCTTTAAAAAGCCAGGCACATGGTGATCACTTGTAATCCCAGACCTTGAGAAGCAGCAAATAGCTGATCCCCGTGGCTCTTGGCCCAGCCAGTCCAACCTAACCAAGGAGCTCAAGGTTGCAGTGAGAGAAATCATCTCAAAAATAAATCAACAAATCAATCAATCAATAAATAAATAGAGGGAGAAAGCTCCCAAGAAATAACAGCTAAGATTGACTCCTGACCTCTTTACAAATCCATGATGCATGCTCAACCACAATATGAGTATTTATATACATAAGTACGCACAGAGAGAGGGAGAGAGAGAGAGAGTTTGAAAATAGTTTTGATTAGGATAGTATCCTATTATGATCAGTGAGGATTTGTCTGGCACACTAGCCTGTATATCTTTTCCCTGTTCCCGTTCTAATATCTGGAATTCACTAGCCATACAAGGTGGGGTAGCTAACACAGCGAGCCGAGGAGCATCTCTGAGGATCAGACCTGCTGACCATCTAGAGACCTCACCAATTCCCTTACAATTTGAAGAGTACCTTGGCAGTTGTCTGGCTGTTCCTGCCACTGCTCCTTTTCTTCTGATCAGTTCCTAGGAATTCTGAAGACTCATGTGCTTAAAGAGAGGTGGCCAACCTGCATCTCCACAGCCTCCTAAGAACTGTTCCTGGAGCACTGGACTCCGGTTTACTCTGGCTGTCTTCAAGAATAGGTCCTGGTTTATATTCAGTTTCTTATTTTCATTTTAAAACTTAGCCTGTAAACATAAATGGCATAAATTGCCCCTGATGACCCTTAACTTTGTGTGGCCAGAGAGCAATAAAATTCCCAACACAGACAGGTTAGAGGCAGCAGAAAGTGCTTGCTGGCAGCACTAGAGTCCAGTGTTTCGGTATTGGAGCTGTTGATGCTTGTTAGAGAACACTGTAGTATAACATTCCTTATAATTTCATGCTCTGTTCCCTGCTCCCTCCCTCGAACTAGTGTGCTTATAAGGTTCTGAAAAATTAGCATTTATGTTCATTTGGATTTCAGTCAGGGCATACGAAAAGTGGGGTCGCTCATCTAGGTGCATTTATGAAGTGACACATTTTCTTTCTTATCTCCAGAAGTAGGAGAATTATAATATGCCTTTTTTTTCTCACTAAAGAAAGGCAGACATCTGATCGTGTCCCATTAGTGGGCCCACAAACTTCCTCATTGGTTTCCGCTCTGTGGAAACAGTTTGCTTATGAACCGGCATCATACTCCATGCTCTCTTCTCCTGGGTGCAGGAGTGAGCAAACTATATGAACTTGCTTATTATTTTCAGAGCACCCCTGGGGGGGGTACTAGAGAGTAGCAGGACATGGCACAGAGTGGAAAGCCGGGTGCCAAGGAACCACACCTACTGGCCATTCAGGTTATTTTATATCAGAGTGCCACTCTCCACTCAGCTTTTGATCTTGTTCTAGCCTCTGTCTCTCCTGCCTGCAGTCAGGTAGCCCTCTTAATGGTTATCCACACTCTCATTTGCTCTTAATGTATTTAATTGTCTGTGACTGCCAACCATTCTTACCATTACATTCGCTTCACCAAAAGATCGAGTCCTAGCAAATTCTTAACAGACACATGATTTATAGACTTTTCTGGGCAATATTCACAAAATGTTACCTCCTGTGGTTTATAAACAATGTAAATGTAGCATATTAAAACTCTAGATTTATGTAGTATACACTCATTTTAAAAGAGAATTCTATCAGTTGTCTGCTCGTAATTTATATATTTCCATGTAGTATGCTTTTTAATTAATTAAATTTTAGAAAAGAAAAATTTAAAGGTAAACAAACACTGGATAGTGCACAAGAGTCATGAACTGGGAATCCACACCTATACACCCAAGTTAAGCATCTGAGTGCTGTCGCAGGAGGAGAAATGACATGAATAACCTGGAAGTGGAAAGAATCAGGTAAATTGTAAATACTCCCTTTAAGAGTCATATCCAATTGCTCTGTACATCCCAGGTCTGATGAACAGCACCACTCTCTCATCAGCAACACGCACTTGTATGTGTGGCAGGTTCCTGTTCTTTCTGGGCAAGGCTTCCTGTTCTGATGCTCACTGACATCATAGCTGTCTTTGGCTAATGAAGTAGGAAATATTCCAACTGGAGCTTGATCTCCTAATGAGAGCAATGTCTAAAGAGAACCTGAATATATTCACTCAAGCATCTACAGGGTCTTGGACACTCAGATCACCTGCCTTGTGATGTACATAGAAGGACTGTTGGCTCCTTGGTCCCAGCAACATGCCAGGTTGTCCTGATTAGTACACATAGGGCCCTGTACTGATTAGTACACATAGGGCCCGTGTCCCTGACAACCCTCCAGGCTCACATCCTTCCTAGAGTTTGCTCATTCACCTTCTGACACTGAGAAGTATTCCTTCAGCCTCACTGGCCTCTCTTTGTAACTATTGGTCCATCTAAGGCTCTTTAACTGCTTAAAGGACTTAGGGTTCAATCTTCAGCCCTCTTTTACCAATACTCTAACCTCAAGGGAATCTCACTGTATGTGAATGCACATTTCTACAGAAACTTCCTTAACTATTGAACACATGAGATTAATAGATATTATGTCCATTTTCATGCATCTATGTTCACTTCTAGCTTCAGAGATCTAAAAAGATTATTTTCTAGTTTTTCTCCAGACCTACAGATTTTTATCCATTTCATTGATTGGCAACAGCATCCATCCAAGTGTTCAAATCCCAGATATAGGAGTTATTTTTGTTTCCAATCTTTTAATCTTCTGCCCCATGCCTATCCAGTCCTTCCCAAAGCCCCATTAACTCCAATTTCACTGTATTAACCAAATGTGATCTCGTCTCTCACCTCTCCCTCCCTCCTCAGAGCCACCATACCTGTCTGTCTTCACCTGCAGGCCGTGAACAAGCACTTTACAGACGTCAGCTGCTGTTCTTCAAAGTGTGGATTGTACACTGTTGTTTTCCAGTCAATCTCTGCTACATTGGGATCAGATTAGACCTCTACAGAAAGACAGGATTGTAGCGCTCATGTTTATTAACCCTAAAAATTCAACTGATGTTGAAACCATTGATCTCCTTTCAGAGTTTAATAAGAAATCTTGAAATATTGGAGGTGTGTTCTTGAAGACACTTGAGAAAGCCAACAGCTCAGCTAATATTGCCAGTTGTTAGAAAATACAGCAAAATAGATACATATTGGATTACTCAGAAATGTAAGTGAAATCTCTGCTTTTGTGCCATGAAGTGAATTCCAGGACTTTATAGAAAAGCAGTTTCACTGCAATGATGTTTAAGGGTTTTAAAATTTATTTTTAAGTTACAGATACTATTGATATATATTATTGAGACAAAAGACATCTACTAGAGAAAATTGTAATAGCATAATTGTTTGTTATATGAACAAAATAGTTGTTCACCTAACGTCAATAAGTTTTCCTGGCAATCTTGTGATAAGTAATTCTTTTTTAAAATGGTATTTGTTTTATTCTTAGGTCATTTCATGTTTACATAATGTGATGGGAGTCAATCACACCTACTCACCACTGTTCCCCTCAGCTCCCCTTAGTTCCCAGACCCCCACCTCCCTCACAGCTTCCCTTCTCTCTTCAGTTTGCTTTCATTATTAATGGCCACCTGAGTCCAATTAACGCTGCCCATAGGCACATGGTGGCCACCCAGCAGGGCATGAGCCACCTACCACTGGCCACACCCTCTAAAATGAGTCACCTTGCCCCTCAGTGCCGTCCTCACTGCCAACAGGTCCTCTAAGGCCCCGCCTACTATCTATGCTAGAGCTCGGACTGACTTCAGCTCCATTCCTCATCGAGTTTTAATGAACGTAACCCAAGTAAAAAACTCTGCTGATAGATTACCCAGTTCCAAGCACTGAGCCCTAGCACATGCACCTAAGAACAATACTAAATGGGTTCAGTAGGTGAAGTGGGTGTCTGTTTGCGCACATGCACACATGCACAGCAATAATTACAGGAGAAATCATAACTTGAGAGAGAATTTGAGATGATAATTGAGGAGTTAGAGTGGGAAAAGGAAGGGCTAGAAATGATATAAAAAGTGATATCCATGAATAAAATTTTCAAAAAAGTAAAATATTTAAATTTTAGAAAGTAGAAATAAATAATGAAACCTTTTCTTCTTTGTAACTTCAGAGAAATAATAGGTCATTTTAGAAACACATTAGTGTTAAGATACAATCTAGGGGCTGGAAATGTGGCTCAGGATAGACCAGTTGTTCTCACAAGCACACAGTCTAAATTCAGTCCCAGAAACATGAATGCACCAACACAGACACACACACACACACAGACACTCACACACACACACACACGTAGTGAGATTGTGTTCTGTTCCATTGTAAAAACGCTGATTGGCCAAAGGCAGACAGACAGTGTGCACAGGGCAACCAGACTAAGAAAACTCTGGGAACAGGAAGAGTAGAGCAGAGAAGCCAGAGATGAGATGCCAGCAGATGCAGAGGAAAGAAATTGAAATGTTGTCCTGAGAAAATGTACCAAGCCACATGACTGAACAAGATGGGTTAGTTTAAGAGCAAGAGCTAGGAGCAATATGCCAGATCCATAGGTTGATTAGCATAAAATTAATATAGGCCTGTGTATAATTATTTGAGGCTAACCAGGGCTGAGAGTGTGTCCAAACATCTGAGCTAGGCCAGAAAGTCTGCCAGCTTAGAAATTTCATACTACATACACATACAAGCACAACACATACACACAAACACACACACACACACACACAAATACATACACATACACACACATACATATACACACATAAACACACACTTATACATACACACATACACACATGTATATACACATACACACACAGTTAAGAAATCAATTCCTCACAACATTGCTTGTGACAAGGCCTTTGTCATTGATCCACCCTCCCTCTCTGAGCTATTTTGCTCTTGTTCTTTTTCTTATCCACTTTCTTCTTCCACTGCTGATCGTCTCACTAAATTGCTCTCTTGTTGCTCTGTGTTTTTTCTTTACCTTAAGCCTTATCTAAAAGTGTGATACTGGCTGCTATGCTCATTTCCTTTCTTCCATTAATACGAGAATGTCCAGGGTAAAAGGACCTTTCCCAAGTTACCCATTCATTTCTCCCTGACTTCTTGAACTCTTCTCTCTAATATAAGACTGGTGATGTAAAAGACTGTGGGTTGAGTGTGTAAATGTTTATAACTTCAAAAGCATCTTAATGGATAGTAATAACACACATTATCTTCTGTATCAGATGAATTAGGTCCAAGAACAATTCTATAATAAGAAAATTTTCTGAAGCAGACAATGGAGGGCTTCTTTGTGGCCACAGATAGTTTAGGTAGTGTACCTCTTTCATATCAAAGACCACTTGAAAACTGCCTGTATTGATTCAGAGGGGAATTAACAAGAATTCAGCTGGCAAGGCTGCCAAGTATACCTACTGCTACATATTTGGAGGGGATGGCTGAGCTGGCACAGTCAGCAAAAACAGCCTATTGCATATAAGCATTTCCATCTGCAGGTTAAATACTGGCTGTAGCCCCCACAACTGTCTGTGATGGAGTCTGTAGCTGACCAGACCAGTGGGAATCAGGCCTGCCTCTCCACCTGGAAGCATAAACCCACGATGTTATCAGACTTTCTGATCCAGATGTGTCAGCTTGAGGAGAAACCATCCTAGTCTTCAATGCAAGTTAAAATCTGTATCATTTGTAATTTTGAGTAGAGATTCAAAGGTGGCTATGTGGTGCTGTGAAAGGCATACTGATTCTCATTTATAAAAGATGCTGATTGTGTGTTCCTTAAAGACTCTCTGAGACAAAACTCTGTATGTTTTGGCCGGAGGCTTCTGGTTATTACAACATCAATTTTCCAGGTGGCTTTTGGCTCATTTGTGCTTTTTCATTTCAGGTTTTTATTATCAGTTTTGCTGGAAATATATCTTTGACATCTAATTTTTCAGTGTATGATGACTTAAAGCATGCACATATAAAATTTTAGAATCTCTTACTGTTTTGATTATTTTTTAAAAAAGTATTCATCAATATGCAATATATTTATATCTACTACCAGTCTCTTATATCTTTTAATATATATGTAATATAATATATTAACTTCATTTGTGTGTGTGTGTGTGTGTGTGTGTGTGTGTGTGTGTGTGTGTAGTAGGTGAATGCAGTAGGTCAGTAGATGGTAGAGTTACAGCTTGCTGTGAGTTACCCAAAGTGAGTATTAGGAGCAGACATCCTCAACCTTGAATACGGTCTCGTTGACCAAATTTCTTATCCCTTTCTAGGCATCTTGAGGGCTAGCTAGACGTACAGAGAAACTGGAAGCCTTTTCATAACCAAGTATTTCACTTAGGTATAATTTTATTTACTTTAAATAATGTTAGCGTGAATTGATCTACATTTATCAGCCATTTAATGTTTTACAAAATTAACAGGTTTTCTGTGGAAGGAACAGTGACCACTAAGCTTTCATGGCAGAATTTCCTGCTGATCTTTCTGCAAATATCTACTTCCTTCTTCCCATTGGAGAATGCTTCATTAGAGACAAATAACAAACCAACAGACTTCAGTATTTTATTGTGAAATACTTTGCAAATGCAATCACAATATTTTGTATTGAAAGTAGACAAAATAATAAAATCCCTCACAAAAAAGACAATAAAGTACTAAACGTATTGGTTCCATGCATTGTCTGAAATATTGTAAAGGCTTAATGAACATGAGTGTATCAGTTAGTCATTCAGGCATGTCCTTGGGGGACTTTCGGATATATTGAGGGGTTTGGGTGTGTTTTGTTTTTGTTTTTGGACAGGGTGCATATTTTTTGGTAGGCTGCCTCTTTTTGTCCTAAAATCAATTTGAAAGCAGGTCGGCACAAAATAGCATCACTTTGCCCCCTCTTCCATAGCATTTAAATATTTCAGTGTCATTCTGACCAATGGCCCAAACCACTCCACTGAACGAGTGAGTTCATCTATGCAAGAGCCATGTCCCATCCAAAGGACAGCATTTCACATGGCTCTTACTGGTTCTCCAGCTCCTTCCTCTCACACTCTCCTCTGTGATGTCCCTGAGGTGTGTTGGTGAGGGGGTTGATGAAGATGCCCCATCCATGGCTGAACACTCACAGTCACTTAATCTTGGCACTTTGACTGGTTATGAGTCTCTGCACCAACCATCACTCTCTGTATTAAGAAGCTTCTCTGATCGAAGTTGAGAGCAGCACAAAGCTATGGCAACAAGCATAAATATTTATAAGGCAGTTTGAGAACATGACCACTTAGCAAAACATCAATAGGTTTTCCCCATGGGGTCTGTAGATTCCCTAGAGATGTATTTTGACCCTGTTACAATATCAACCTGTGAAGCAGGCTGCCCACCCACCCTCTTCCCTTCATCTTATATGTGCTTTAATATATCCACCTAAGTTGGTCGTGTCATTCTGGAAGTTCATTTGTCAAAAGGACAGAGAGGAAAGTCTTTCAGTCTCTGAAAACTTAGTTTGATTTAAATCTCTACCCATGAGCAAATTTCCTGGGATTTAATATGGCCTGTCCACTTGATATGCTTTATCATAATGTTTGTTTGTCACTGGAGATAAATTAAAAAGCTTTTTCATTCCTATTAAATTCCTCAAGGAAAAGAATACTTATCTCATTACATCTCTGGTGTTCTTAAGGCCTGTCCAGGGAGCCTGACCCATAGGGAATTATGTGCATGTCTCTAACACATGAAGAAGGGGACACATGAAAGCCCTCAGGCAGCACTGTCAGCTTGCCTCTGTTCAGCTGCAGTCCTGTCAAAGTCCACATCTGCCACCTTCTCATGCCTTCACTTTATATTTAGGCACAAGTTTCCATTTGTAGCCAAAGTGATCCATTTGGTTTTATTTTTTTCCCTATCTATGTATGTGTTTATGCACACATGATAAGTGCATGCACGTGTGTACGCATGCTTTGTATGTGTGGTGTGTACATGTGTGTATATATGGTATGTTCATGAATGTGTAAATGCATGCTTTGTATATGAGTGTGTGTGTATGTGTGTGTGTGTGTTTGTGTATATGTGCAGGTGCAGGTAAGATAAGGTTGACATTGGGAATCATCCCTATTACTCTTCCAACTTTTTAGGATGCAAGTTCTCTCAGAAAAACCCAGAGCTCTCATATATGATAGTTTTGATAGACCTATTGCTCTGGAAATTCTCATCTCTGACTTCTAAGATGACAAGCCCATTTATGTGAGTTCTGAGGGTCCAAACTCCGGTTCACATTCCTACATTACAACCACTTTAACAATTAAGGAGTCTCACCAGCTCCCAAGGTGATCATTTTGTGATGACTTATGGTCTGGTTAACATTCTCTTACTGCCTCCCCCTCTGAGCTGTCTCTGCAAAGCCTTCCTTGATAGTTAGGGCTCTACAGTCTGCTCCCATGGTACATTGTATCTATCCCTAAATAGTCTCTTAGATGGGACCCTGGAATTCCCTGGCTTGCTTGTTTCTTCCCTGCAGGTTACTGGTCTGATAACAGAGTTTGCATCTCTGAATACTCCATGCCCAGTGTGAGCATCAATATGTGTTTGCAGGATGTCAATGCATGGGTCTTTGATATAGTATATACACAGCTTATCAATGAATTATTCACATAAAAGCTATGTGGGGAAAGCAGAACCAATATTATAATCTATCATATTGCTTAGAACTATCAGGCTTGTTATTTGGATTCAAGTGCAAATAGAATTAGCCAATCAATACTCACTTACATACACAGATAAATACATAGCATAGCATACATTTATTCTTAACTCTTTCAATTCTCCTTTATAATGTGTGATTTACAAAGAAACTATATAAAGCAACGGTTATATACCTGTCACAATGGGAATTCCATGTACAAAGGTGTAATTTTTCACAATACAATACCAGTAGGAGTAGAGCAATGCAGGAGCAAGTTTTGGTACATCTGCCCTCTGCTCCACTCAGAGCTGTGGTTGTAAGTGTGTGTGCCACTCATCTTGTTATGTGGATGCTGGCGTCCAGACTCTAGTCCTCAGAATTACACAGTAAACACCTTTAACTACCGAGTCATCTCTTTAGCCTTCAGAGAAAGGCAAGAAATTGTCACATTCACAGCTGCACACTCACAACCAATATAGCAAGTATTATAATCTTAAATTCTATGTAGGTACTAACACATGATGTTCAAAATTGCTCTCCCTGTATGAAGTTTATATTATCCATGTTTTACTAGTTTTTTTTTCCAGTAGATACACAGTTTCATCATGTATCTTGTAGATTTTATATCTAAGTTATCAAAAGTAAAGTTATATTATATGGGTAACCAATCACTTTCTGGTTCAATTTCAGGCCAAACTGACAGGAAGGAATTCATGCTTGGTACTGTAGTCCTGATCCAAAGCCCATGAATGTGAAGATCATAGATCTTGGTACATGTAGGAACAACCCACTACTGTGTTTTCTAAGAGCAAATCAGCTTGTTAAACTGCTCTCTATGTATCTATGCCGATGCCCATAGATTGATGCTGTTCTCAACCTGGGGCACAGAAGATTTTGTCTGGCAGTGGGCAATGGGACATCTATATCAGTCTCTTCCCTCAGAGCTTGAGAGAGATAGGAAATAGAAAAATTAAGAGTGGAAGGGTGGGAAGGGCTGCTAGGAAATGCCTTGGTGTGGCTGCAGCACTGTCTTAGTCACTGCCCTTTGGACTGTTGTCGGGAAGAGACATCATAACCAAGGCCACTCATAAAGGAAAGCATTTGATTGACAGCATGCTCACAGTTCTTCACCGCTGGTGGCTCCCTCTGCTGTTTAAGCTCTCCTTTAGTTCTTTCCCATGAACTGAAAGCTCACTTGAGTAGAGTCTTCTCCTGAAGACACTATTTTAACCAGACCTTTCTTTAAACCTTTTTTTGTTTTTTGTTGGGTTTTTTTTTTTCTCATTGAGCAAAGGTCTTGGCTGCAACATTCAATTTCCTGGTGCTGTTTTTCTCCTCAGACTGAACACTTTGCATTTCTCTTTGCCCTGCTTGTGACTTTTTGTTGCCTATTTCCTTAAGAGTGACTACTAATAACCAAGGGACACAGTCTGTTCTAAGCTGTCATGAAATGTCCTCTGCCAATGCCATTCATAAAAAACTTTTCAATTTAGTCTCTGGAAGATTTTTAGAACAAGGGCAAAAAGCAGCTACACTGTTTGCAAAAATAGCACAAAAAGTGGTTTCTATACCAGCTGCTAATATTCTTCACCCGTGAAACCTCTTGAGCCATGCCTGCATTGTTCATACTACCCACAGCATCACATCATTCATGCTGCTATCAGCATAGCCCATTAAGTCCTGCTTAAGATGCTCAATCACCTTTGTAGTCCAAAATCCCAAAATCTTCCATATTCCTCCAGAAACTCACAGCATAGCCAAGCCTATCACAGAAATTCCAGTCCTGTCCTATTGTTAGGAAGAGTCACTATGACCATGGCAACTCTTATAAAAGAAAATATTTAATTGGGAAATTGCTTACAGTTTTAATGGATTAGTCCATGGCTATCATGGTGGGAAATAACAGCCATGGTGTTGGGGCAGTAAATGAGAGCTTTACATTCTGAGACAGAGAGAGAGAGAGAGAGAGAGAGAGAGAGAGAGAGAGAGAGAGAGAGAGAGAGAGAGAGGGAGAAGGAAAGGAAAGGGAGAGGGAGAACATGACCATGCTTGCCATAGGCTTTGGAAACCTCAAATTCTACTCCAGGTGACATACAAGGTCTAACAAGGTCACACCCCCTAATTATCCCTGTGGCAGAAATGCTCTCTGTATGCTGTAAACAAAGTAACTGGTTTGGCCTATGTAGAGCACCATAGAAGTGGGTGGAGAATCAGAGGACAGGCAGGTAGAAGAAGGGTGGAGTTAGTCACCATCCGACCCCTGAAGGAGGAACATGTAGAGGTGCAGGTGAGCCACAGGCTGAGCCACATGGTGGGAAGATTAATAGAAATAGGTTGAATTAAGATGAAAGAGCTAGCTAGTAATGTGCCTGAGACATGGGCCAAATAATATAAAGTATACAAGTGTCTGATTCATTTCTTTGGGGGATAAAAGCCGCCGCGGACCAGGTCACAAAACCCCGGGCTCAAACGGGCCCGGGAAACTTTCTACAACATATCCCTGAACAGTTCCTCTCCCTGGCGACTAAGCTTTTAAATACATGACTTTGTGGTGGCCTTTCTCATTCAAAGCACCACTAACCATAGTTGTACCAAAACTTTTCAAGATTAGGACAGAAAAATTCAAGCATAGAGAAGAAATAGTTCAGGAGGCCCCGCCCCTAGCTATGGAGCTATTTGCAGCTTCTATCTGCTGGAAGGAAGAGGGACAGCCATTTTCCCTTGAGGGGAGTGGCCAACACATGATGACATTTCCTGTTCACATTACCAGTGTCACGCTGTTTTCCCAAAGGAGTGTCCTCAGGCTTACAAAATTACCCATGAAGCAGAAAGAGAAAATGGGTATTTTAACATTAGTGACACTGGATGAAAAGACCTCATTAGACTTGATTTGGACCATCTCCCGGCCCACATGGTTACTCCATCCTGGGACCTTGTCTTGGCCATACAGACATAAGGCCTTCGTGTAGGTTCCATGCCATGCTGAAGGAATGTCCTTCAGGTGTCCATGTCTTTCCTTCAGGGTAGGAACAAAGTAAGTTTGCCAAAGAGCCCTTCCCTCCTTCACTACCTAAAGCATTTTTTCCAATTATGATCCACTCACTGAGTCTTGTTCATTTTGTTCACAGCTGTAATCTGAGTTATGTAAACATACACATTTACCTATATGAAAATAACCGTTTCATTCTCCTCCCCTTCCATCAGGATCTAAGCCATGCAGGATTGAGACCTCATTCAGAATTCTACCATATTGATGTTTGACACTTTGGGCATATAGAAGCAGAGAGAAACCAATGGATAATCCTTGGGTAATATTAAGTGGGGAAATTATCAACATAGATGTTTCTCTTGTCGTTGTGACAACATATCTAACAGAAGCAGCTTAAGGGAAGACAAATCTATTCTGATTCGTAGTTTCAGGGTTCCATTCCTCATGGTAAAGTCTTGATGGAGGAAAGCAGTTAGTGTTGTGGCAGACCAGGGGACAGAGAAAATTATCTCTTAGTTATCTATCTCCTCCCGCCGCCATTCTGCCCAAATCCTTAGCCTGTGGATGGTGTTGTCTACACTTAGAGTGAATTTTTCTCACTTAATTATAGGTAGAAATTTCTTGACAGAAATACCCAGACATGCCTCTTCCCAATTTCTTCAGTGATACTATGTCCAGCCACATTAACCATCATAGAATTGTCTATGAATGGTCCAATTTGTGATTTGGGTTTGTTTCATGATAGTGCAAAGCAGAACATTTTGAATAGAAAGAAGATTTCAGGTTAGAAAATGTAATCATTCCCAGACTAGTGATGTCTGCTAAGTTACTCTTTAGTGAGGCTGGGCAATGGGAGTAAGCCATGGCTTACAGCCTACTACTGGATCATAGGGAGAAGCAATACATACTATACAATATACTTATTGTAAAATCAGAAAGTTAGATATGTTCAACCCATTGTGATGTATGGTATTTCCAATTTTAATGTAATTATTAGCATGAAAACCATAAAAATAGAGTACTTATATATTTGAATAGAATAAACACTATGCATATGTATTACATACATGCATAGAATCACTCCAGCTTATAGAGCCAGCTACATTTGTGCATGGAACTTTAATGGATTTATGTAAAATATCATTCTGTCCTCACTGGTCACCCTGTCAAGTATGTAACTTTTGGCGGGTCAGGGCTCACACCTTTCTTCACAGCAACTGGAATGTCCAGTCATAGATGACCTTTTGTTGGGGGTGTTTTACTCGCTGCGTATGTAAAAGAATGGTCAACAATCCAGGGCTTTTCACTGAATTAGTGTCAACTTCCTGGTGTCGTTAGTCTTTTTTCTCCTTGCTATTGAGGGGAGGTTGTTCTGGCCATTGGGTGTTTTGCTATTTGGTCAGCTTTGATTTATGATGTTAGGTCTGTCTGCAGAAGCTGAAGTACCAGTTCCAGGAGTTTCAGTTGTAAAATTAGCCTTGTCTGCCCCCTTGTGGCTGGCTGGTTATTCTGGCAAAATAAATTTTCACCCCAAGTTTTGGATTCTTTTAATTATGTTTTTTCTTTGTTAAAAGTTTATACATATATACAATGTATTCTAGTAATTCTTACCCAACTATCCATTCTAATTCCTGCTGGACTTCCCACATCATATGTTTTTCCCAACTTCATGGGCTCCTTCTTAATGGATAAGATCCAATCAGTGCTGATTGTATGTATATGAGAGTTGGCCTATACAATTGAGTGTGGGCAAATTAATAGGAGACTGAATAAACTTTACTATTGCCCTCCAGCAACCATGAATTGACAATAACAGCTCAACTAAAGTTAGGGCTCATGGCATAGGACCCAGTAGTACCACAACCATGATTGAATGCTGACTGGCTTGCTCCTGAGCAGGTCTTACACAGGTGACCACAGCTGCTGTGGGCTTGTGAATCAAATGACTCTGGCACACCAAAAAGGCATTTTTTATTAGCAATTCCCTTGAACCTCAGGCCCTTACAGTTTTTCTACCCCCTCTTCTCTGCTATTTCCCTGACCCTTGGGAGGAGGTGTAATATAGAGGTACCATCTGAGATGGAGCACAGGCAATTTTGATAGAACTATGGCAAGATGGGCCAACCAACTGTGTTTTAGTTACCAGACCCTGCTCCTGTTCTTTCATTATATATAAAACATCACTTTCCTCCTTATTACTGTCTGAGATTTTGTTTGGTTTTCTTTTGTTTTGTTTTGAGGTACTTGGTCCCAGGGTTTCACAAATGCTAGGGAAATAATTAGCTTTATCCCCAACTCAATGTCTAAAATTTTATATTAAATATTGTACCTTTATGATAGAAAATATTTTAAATGCCTCTTTTAACCATGACCTTTAGAAATGGTAGTCTGTCCTATAAAATGAGCATTAAAAATGAGTTTTAAGACAGAAGATAATACCAGGGCATAACACAGAAGAAACAATGTAAAACATTAAACAATTTTTGTGAAGTGTAGAGATTTGAATACAAGATTATTCTGTGGTCCAAAGGCCACAGGTACAAAGATGGCCCTTGGTCACAGCTCAGATCTTAATAACACAATGGCCTTAGTTGATAAGTAGCCCCCCCCTCACTGCCTTAACCTCTTCAGATCTGCCTCTTTTCACGGAACATGAACCATTCTCTCTCTCTCTCTCTCTCTCTCTCTCTCTCTCTCTCTCTCTCTCTCTCTCTCTCCCATAACCCACCATATATATGCTCACCATAATAGAGTCCATCAGGAACTGGGTAGGCCTGGTTTTTGTTGTTTGTTTGTTTTATTTTATTTTGTTTTTCTAGACCCAGTACAAAGAGTCCAAGACTGGCCTATGGATCTTTGTTTCTCACTCAGTTTTACTGGCACTGTACAAGTTTTGTCTTCCCTTCTGGGTCACAGCATGCATCTTCAAACAAAAGTTATTTATCCATATATCTGGACTGGTGAAGTGATGCATGATGGTGCCGGACAACCTGGCACAAGAGATGCCAGGAAGGCTCAGAGTCAGTTCTTCCCACCCCAAGTCTAGGGACCTAGAGCAGAGCTATGTTGGTTCTTCAGAGCCTGCCAGGTCTGGTTATTGCTCACTGGAAAATTAAACATCACACAGAGATATCATTGTACATCAGTTTAACAGGGGTGGACTTGTGATGGACATTCTTGCTTGTCAACTTGTCTGCAATTAACTAAAACTCAAACTGGACACACTGAGGGATATTTTCATTAACCATTTGAAGTGGGAAGACTCAATTTTGGTCTGGGTCCTTTAAGGTTGGAAGATTCACCTTTAATCTGGACCACACATTATTCTGGCAGCCATATAAATGACATAGAAGTAGGAAGGTCTCTCTCTCTCTTTACCTGCTTGCCATTTGTTGTGTGATATTCTGTTATATCTGACAAGTGAAGCCTGCCTGAAGATCAGAGGGTGGAACTTAGTCATTACTAACCATAGAGGTAGGTGGTGGTGGCACACACCTTTAATCCTAGCACTTGGGAGGCTCAAACCATTAATTCCAGTAACTGGGGAGGTGGACACAAGAATATAAGGCAAGTGGAGAACGGAGCCCACCACCCATTGGGTTGGAGGATTTGTAGAGACTAATTAGGATCAGGCTTCAGCCCTCACTGTGTCTAGCAACTGCATTCTTTCATGGTATTAGAGCCTGCTTCTTTGGAATTCTGGTATATACTGAAGACCAGCTGAGACGTCTAGCCTCATGGAATGAAAGCTATTATATTCTTAGACTTTTTGTTGGTAATCAGCCATTGTTGGGCTTGCTGGGCCACAGCCTATAAGCCATTCTAATAAATGAAATCACACACACACACACACACACACACACACAGCATGAATTCTAATTGGTCTTAATAGAGAAAACCCAGAGTCAGATATAGGGGTAAGAACTGAACAAGAAGTAAAGCAGCAACCACAGTCAATTGTTACTTCTGTAATTTCTTAGCCTAAGAAGGGCCAAGCCCCTGTGTCTAACCTGTTTCCTTCTTTCAAATGCTGGGATTAAAGGTGTGAGCCACCACTGCCTGGCCACAATGGTTGACTAGTGATTAGCCCAGACCTCTGATCTCTAGACAAGCTTTATTTGTCAGAGCACAACAAAATATTAACACACACACACACACACACACACACACACACACACACACAATCAGAGCCATGGTCTGTGTTCATGTCCTTGGTTTCTGTTACCACTGAAGGCTGAAAAAAAATAAGTCTGTACAGAGTTTGATCCCTCTCTCATTGGCAGAGCACTGGAGAGAACTAGTGGGTACTGCACTTTACCTGGGCAGCATGACATATGGCAAAGCTGACCCTGTCTGCAGAGGTTGCAGGCAGGCTGGTCCTGAGGACACGAGAGTGAGAGGGCTTGTCCTGCCCTCCTTATCTGCCTTATTGTGCTGAGGTCAGCTTTGGCAGATGAGAGAGTTGACTCGGCCCCTCACCAAATACAAAACTAGGAAGAGTGGGCCCTGCACCCCTCCTGGGCAACACAAAACAGCTGACTCTGTTGATGGAAGCATAAGGGACCTGACACTGAGAATGTGAATGTGAGATACCAAGCCATGTCTCTCACTTACCATACAGTGATGTGGGCAAGAGAGAGAAGCTCCCCCTCAAGTCTTGCTATAGGTAAGATAGGCAGTTCTGGTGTTGCTAGACCAGAAAATCTGGCCCTGCCTCTCATCAGCACTGGGCAGAGTGGCTCCTACACATCAACTAGGCAACATAATAGAGCTGACTGTGTGCTGCAGCTGTGGCTGAACCAACCCCAAGGATATGAGAGCAGGAAAATCAGCCCCACCTCTTGCTGCGTACTACATAGGGTGAACTATCCAGGGCAGTACTGAAGACATCATCATTGAGGATGAAGAAAAGCTGGCAGCCTCACCAACCCAGCAACCACCCATACCCAGAACCAGAGCTGTGAGTTGGCCCATCCAATTATCCACTCCATTTATAATCTGCTAGAGCACATGAAGGGACCGATCCTGCAGACCCAAAGTTATAGGATCTCCATGACACAGGACAACAACAGGATATCCAAGAGAAGCCCCAGTGAGGGCCCAGTGTCGGTGATGTTGCAAAAGCCAGAGACGTCAAACCAGACCAACGACACAATGCAATGAACATTTGCAAGCAACAATATATGAACAAAAGGACTGTATGACTCGCTGTGTCACACTACAGTTTCTACAATGATATTTTTCTATTTTCTTTTAAATTTTATCTTGTTTTATCCTGGGGAAGTTTCAAGGGTAGAGAGTGGATGGGAAGAGACTGAGATACAAGTGGGATCAAGATACATGATGTAAAATATACAAAAAAAATCAGTGAAATGTTAAATTTGAAAAAAGATAATAACCAGGTCACGAATATGCCTAAAATAATATAGTTATTTTCTGTACATCAACAAACATATAGATAATAGAATCAGTGACAGTTTCCTTAAAGACATTTTTTTGCTATCTTAAGCACTATGAATTCTGTATTTCTTCTACCCTTAGAAAGTACTTAAGCATATCTTGGTTCTTTCCCCAGAGGAGTGACCCATACCTTTGTTTCTGATGGGTCTGTGCCCTTTGTCATCCTGCCTGGATTAGGCTGTTGTAGTTTCCCATTGACTTTTATCCCAGTACATGGTAGTACTAAGTGATGCCCTAAAGGATCTCCTGCATGACAGACATAATCTTTCTTGCCTCCATTGTGGAGAAGTAATCCAATTTCTCCCTGATAATCTGGATCAGTCACCCCTTCTAACACTATTATTCTTTTTTATCCTGCTGGCTTAAGGATTTAGGTGAGTTCTTTGGTCAGAAGCAATACCATGTAGAATTCTACAATGGTGGAAAAGCATTCTGTAAGTCCAAACATGATAGTTTTAGCAGAAACATTACTTACAGAGAAGACAAATATGTAGTCAGAATAGGCATAGAAAAAGCATTATCTTCTTCATGGAAAAAGTGGTCTACTATAGTCAACCTGCCACCGGGGTCAAAAGCTGGGCACCCCAGGCAGTGGTGCCGTATCTGGGAATCAGTGTCAGTCTCTGCTATTGGCAGATATGGCGCTCAACAGCAGCTGTAGTCAGGCTAGTCCTTGTGAGTCAAAGTCTATGTTATAGAGCCCATGCACAATGTTCATCTCTGCCACCATGACCACTTTGTTCATGGGCCTCTCGGGCAATGGCATGAATGGATGGGGAAACAGATTGACTGTCCCAGAATAGGTAAGTCACCTTTTGATGAGCATTTACATGGGACATATGTATCCTAACATCCTCTGGGCATTTAAAGAGATTTAGCCACATATTTCTATAAATACTTTTCTCACCAATCGTATTCTTCCCAAGTCCCTGACCATTCAGACAATCCATTGGCGACAGCTCATGAATAATTACATATCTGATACAAAGAAAGGAGGACTGGTGAAATCAAATGCAATCCAGCTGCCCAAGAAGCAAGTATAATAGACTACGCTAAGCCATGGGCCACATGGCAGGACAGATTAATAGAAATGGGTTGAGGTAAGATGCAAGAGCTAGCTAGCAATAAGCCTGAGCCATAGGCCAAACAGCATGTAATTAATATAAGCACCTGAGTTATTATTTGGAGTTAAGCGGCAGCTGGGCTGGGGAAGGGGGGCAGTGTCATAACTTTGGGCCGGAAAGGGTCAAAGATGTCATACTACTTGGCCATTTCTCCTTTTAAACAAAATGTGTGACCATGTGTACTTGTCAATGTTCTGCCATTTGTAAAAATTTGGTTTCATTGGTATCTGTCAGGGTTGTCCCACCAAGGAGTTATAATACTGCAGCTCTCTACTTATGGGAATAAGTATGAATAGCATGCAGAACTGTTGAAGGATATTAGATCACACTGTGAAACTCTGAGACTGTATTAATAAAAGTAACCTTGAATCAGAGGGTGGAGCCAGTGACTAGCTGTCAGGAATTAGTCATAAAAAATATGGAGGAGCCAGGGATATGGATAGAAAGATACACAGGAAGGAATGGGAGGAACTTAGAGATTCACTAGGGGGTTGGTTTCAAGTTGTTATTGGTCAAGGTCAGGAAAGAAACTAAACAAAACAAGATAAATTATGAGATTTCTTTCTTTTCCTTTCCTCTATCCTTTTTTGTCTTTCATCTGAACAATAAAGGTAGAGGATATAAGAATGAAAAGATATAAGGTAGATTATTGAATCTACTTATAGACTAAAAAGCAACAACTAGTCTCAAATATTTTACATTGATGTGGATTTTTGTGCATTGAAACAAATTTAAAGCTATTTTTGTTACAACATACTGAAATGTATTATACCTATGCAACTCATTTAAAATTGTAATGTGAAGTTCTAGTCCTTTTTCTAAGTCCTAGTTTGTAAGCTACTATTACAAACTCTTGAGGCTAATTAAGATAACAATCAAAAATTGTAGTAAGGGTTTAGTTGTAGACAGAAATAAGCTTACTTAATCTCACATATTTTAGATATATGGGTGGTCTTCAGTCATTTCAGAGATCTACAGAATATGGTATTTGAGGTGTGTGAACAACAAGGCTTATTATGACACTGATATACACCTGCTCCTGGTAGAACCAATCTAATTTAGAAAAGATGAATATAGAAGAACCTTCATATGGAGTTTACAGAGGCCATCTACTTTACATAGGGATTTTATTGTTTGAGACAAAACACCATGATGAAAAAGCAAGTTGGGGAGAAAATGTTTTATTTGGCTCACACTTCTGTACAGCACTGTCCATCAAAGAAGAAAGTCAGAATAGGAATTCATACAGGACAGGATTCTTGAGGCAGGGGCTGATGCACAGGCCATGGAGGGGTACAGTTTACTGGCTTGCTCTTCATGGTTTGTTCAGCCTACTTTCTTATAGAGCCAGACCACCAGCCCATAGATGCACCACCCATAATGTACTGAGACCTCTGCCATGAATCACTAATTAAGAAATGCCTTAAATTTAGATTTTGCGGAGGCTTTTTTATCAACTGAGGTTCTATCCTTTCAGATAACTTTACTTTGTATCATGTTGACATAGAACTATTTAGCAAATTAGGGAAGAAGGAAATTTTTAGCTCATACTTCCACACCACTGTTCATCATCAAAGGTAGTCAGGAGAGAATCTCAAATGGCAGGAACCTGGGGGCAGAAGCTGATGCAGAAGCCATGGAGTATGCTGCTTACTGACTTGTTGAGCTCTTTCTTATAGATTCAATGACCACTAGCCCAGAAATGGAATCACCCACAATAGGTAGGCCCTTCATAAATCAATCATAAATTAAGAAAATGCCTACAGGCTTGCCTGGAGCCTGTTCTTATGAAGGCATTTTCTCAATCAAAGTTTCCTTCTCTCAGATGACTATAGCTTGTGTTGAGTTGACATAAAACGAACCAGCACAAAGAAGCTTTTTTGGCAACAGACAGACCATTAACCATTACATAGAGCCACAAACTGTAATCTCAGAATACAGAGATTAATTTACTGTGGGTGCTACCCCCAATTTGTTAATCTGTAACATAACGTCTACACTTAAGATTTGGGAAGGGAGAGAGAGAGAGAGAGAGAGAGAGAGAGAGAGAGAGAGAGAGAGAGAGAGAGAGAGTTGGAAGTGGGTAGGGAAGAAAGTGAGTAGGACTGAGGGCAGTTAGGGAGACGGGATGAGTATGATAAAGATACATTGTACACAACTGTGAAAGATTCAATAAAAATACTTTTTTTAAAAAAAGTATGTGATTAATTTGGGAGGTGACTCTGGGTTTCAACTGTGTCAGCATGAAGATCTGAGCTTAGATTCACAGCACCCATGTAAAAGCCAGGCAGCTAGCAACTGGCCTGTATCCTCAGCAGTAGGGAAGCAAAGATAGGGGAAATTCTCAGGGTAAGCTGGATAGCCAGACTAGCTAATTAGCCAAGCTTTGGTTCTAGTGAGATACCCTGCCTCTATGTGTATGGTGAAGCAAGATCAAGAAAGACACCAAAAGTCAACCTCTGGCTTCCACACACATGCAAAAACACAAGCACACACACCAGCAGACATGCCCACAAACATGCTAAAATGCATATACAGACACAAACACATGCAAAAAGAATTGTGTCTAATATTGGTTTCTCCTCCCTTGACCTACTCCACTCCAAGCACAACCCAAGGCAGTGTATAACTCAGAGAAAATTGTTTTAAAGTTTTAGAGTTATTAGCAAAGATAGTTGCATTCTTGTTGGCTTCAAAAGGTATCATTATTGACTAAGAGTTAAATGCATACTCATCCTCAGGAATCATAAATGATTTGCACCCCACCTCTCTAAAAGACATGGCTTGTTGGATGTTTATTTAAAATCCTGATCATTGAGTGAGACAGGTACCTGGATATATGGTTTGCCTGATGCTTTCTGCTGTCATCTTAGGATGAATGATACATGAGTGGGACACATGTTGGTAAATGTTTGTAAAGTTGAATTTTTAAATCTGACTTAATCTTATTCATGGCTTCTGAAAACAAAAATTTCATGTATTCATGTGTCAGCTTTTGAGAAAGTGAAAGTTTCAAATGCTCTGAAATTCGACGAGTCAAATATTAAGCTTTTTAAAAAGATTTTTTTAAGGGAGAGGGAGTACCATGTATGAAGAATATTCCACATAGACTCCAGTTGTTTGTGCTGTTGAAGGAGGGTGATTATGAAACTTTTAAGGCCGTAAACCTAATTAAACGAAGTACCTCACTGAAGGCAAGCTTTTTGAGTTTATAGCCCCACCTCCACTCTTTCTCTCTCTCTCTCTCTCTCTCTCTCTCTCTCTCTCTCTCTCTCTCTCTCTCTCCCCTTCTGGCACAAGGTAGAGATTGATCTCAGCTTTCTGCTACTACTGCCAGGACCTACATGCCTTGTGGACATCGATGGGTATCTAGCCCTCAGGAATGAAAATCCAAAATAAATTCTTAATTCACTTCACCATTTGACCAGGAAAGGTGAAGAAGAGGTGTTTTTAGAGGTATCTTATGGAATTGATTTTTCAGATTCCAATAGTTAAAGGCAGAATCTTAGCAAAGCATACCAGAAATTGGAAAATTTACAGAGTTAAAATAATTAGCAATTATTAAAACAATTTGTGTATGTGTGTACATATATATATACATGTGTACAAAGGTGCACACATGTGTAAAATGTGGATTGTAGGTCTCTGTGCTAAATGTTATAGATTTTGGCCAGAAGGTGGTGATATAACATAATATTTATTTTTCTCATGCTGGTAAAACTAAAAAAATAAATAAACCATGTTGTAAATCAAGGCAACTCTGTTTCTACACTTCTAAAAGACTGGCCTCTAGCCTTCTTCTTTCTTGAGATACAATAGTAACTCTGACCTATATGTAGTAAAGAAAATGTGCTTCTCAAAAAGCATATGTTATATGAAAACTAAATTTTAAAAATAATTTATACAATGGAAATGCAAGTTTGCTTTCATTGTGTCCATGTTCTAGGGCCCTGCTATGCAGGTAGAGTTCTGTGGGTCCCCAGTCATCATTCTCATAGTATCAAACTGAGTCTTTGCACCCTGTAGTTTTCAGTCTTATGGTCATTTCTTTCTCTCTTTTTATTATTTTTTGAATTTCTTATATTTTATGCTGTGTTTAAAATATAAACAAAATATTATGTAAAGGGGTTTTACATAATATTTAAGAAGTGTTATATAATATAACAGTTTTTTATGACTATGGCTTCAGAGTTAAGTTTCTAGACTATATTAGCATTATAACCTGTTAATGACAATATGTATGTGCTGTATCTGTGAAATATCTATATTCAAACAAAACTGCGGACAGTTTACTCTGTAACATGCATAAAGTCAATGTTTAAACACAGGTTCAATTTTATTTAAGGCTACATCAACAATTCTGACTCATGGACTTTTCTACCTATAAGAAATTAAACTACATTCTCTCACACAGACATGTCATTACAGGCAGCTGTGAACACACAAAAAAGCATTTTTTAAAAGATCTGACAGCTAACAAGAAAAAAAACAAAACCAGTGACATAAAACATTTAGAATCATATGGCACTGGACCACTTCCCATCAACAGAGGCAAAAGACAATAGAATCCATTCTTCAGCTTCCACAGGGACTTGTTTCTGTCCTGTATCCATGCCATAGCTACCTGAAACAATCAGAGGTAAGAGAAAGATATAACCGGATTCATCTGGATACAGAACAGGGAAAATAGAAAACTACAACCCTCCCCCTGTCTTTGGGGGGAAAAGAAATGATTACTCAAAAGGGGGTCATGTTTCCATGAGAAGGGTCTTAAGGATGGGTCAGTGGACAAGACACAGCGAATTAGGCAACAAAAATAAAAATGAAACATTGATCACTACACAGAAGCAAAAAGATGTGTAAGCAAAGAACTGAAGAACTCACGCTATGTGGGTCATCTGTGATGATGTTGAGTGTCACAAAAGGAGCTATGTAACTGAAAAATATAATACAATATTTGGTAATACAAAGAGAGGTGGTAGAAAACTAAGTTTAACACTACCATAGTAAGAACCTGTCATTTTCTAAGCATTTAAAAATAAAAAATATGAAGTTCTTATTTTAAAATAGGGAGTAATCTTCTAAAATGGGCTAAATGAATAAGACACAAAATAAGAATGGGAAGGCCAGAGAAGGGTCCTTGTCAGTTTCATACAATTTGTAAGGCCAAAGGGTATGTGTGGTGATATGTTATATATTTAATAAAAACGGTCTGGAATATCAGAGAAGTAATCTACCCACAGTCAATCTAGGAAAATCAGTGAGTGGTAACATACCTTTAATCCCAGCACATGGGGGTCTGGGTGGAAATGGGGGTAGTGACCTATGCCTAACCGGGTGTGGTGACCTATGTCTTTAATCCCAGCAGATCTGAGTTTGGGTCCATTTTGGTTTACAGAGGGAGTTCTAGGCTCCCAGGCAGACAGTGGTGGTACCTTGCCTTTAATCTCATAACTCCAGAGACAGAGATCTTTCTGTGTTTCTGTGAGTTCAAGGCTAACTACCAAATAACAGTAGCCCACACCTTTAATCTTAACCTGGAGGTGATACAACTGGGCAAAGAAGCTATTTAAGGCAGGTGTAGGAAGACAGATGAGGCATTGGATGTGGCAAGGAGTAAGGCTGAGGAAACTGGAAGATAGATAGGTTAGATTTGACTGTGGTATTTCCTCTCTTTGATATTTCAGCCTTTCCCTGATATCAGGCTCTGAGTTTCTTTTAATACAACCAGAATTTGTGCAACATTTAGCACCCAAAGTGGGGCACAAATCCCCCCCCACACACACACACACACAAAGCCTCTTGCCATCCAGAGCAACACATGGCCAGAACAGTAATTATCAGCTGGCTAGACTTTCTGCTCTGAGTAAGTCTCCAGTCTTAGGTAGACCCACCACATGTGATTCTGTTTCACTTTCATCTGGGTAAGTTTTCCAGATAATGACCTCTTTCTCCTGGAAGGTTGTGGGGTGTTTTCCTCTTTTTGGACTCTTCTTTGTGCTTCTATCACACTAGGTAGCTGGCCCACTTCACAGTCATTTTAATTTTCACTGACAACTAGATCGGTAAGTAGATTAAACTTTTTTAAAAGAAAGGGAATCTGTTTAAGGTAATGGAGGGTATTTGGTCTTTCTGTGATCTTTCTCTAGATGATTTGATATTGGAACCAATAAAGGAAAAGATAAATAAAGTAGATGGGACTATCATCATAATGTTAATTGTGTACATTTTTTGTTTGATTTCTGTTTTGTCATTGAAAAAGTCAATTAATGTGAATGCTAAGAAAAAAGTCTTAGAAAATTCTGTTAAAAGAGAACACAAAGGTACTCAAACCCAAACAGAGGAATATGAAGAACCAGTCACAGGAATGTTGTCTTAGATTATGTAAAAACAGCCTAAAGTTATCAAACAGCCAACATTAATATATTCAGTAACCTTTAAAAATTTGCAAAATGATAAAAATGCTACAGAAGCTAGTAGAGCTCTGATACAAATGTTAGAATTAGAAAAGTCAAGAAAGCAATTGTGACATACGGGATGCACTCACCATTTGTAAAACAAATGCTAAACACTTGGTCATCATGTAACCAGATCACCTTTAAGGACTGGCTAGGTAAGGTTACTGCTGTTTAAGAAGCTGGGCTACTTTTATAGTGGAAAACATGGTGGAAGGAATATGCTAAATTAATAGAATAAAGAAGCAGACACAGAATCATAGAAGTCTCCCAAGATCAACTTCTTGGGGAAGGGGATTATGTTGATATTGAAAGGCAATCTTTATACAATGAGTATATAGATTTACACCACATGGTAGCATTAAATGCTTGGTATTGGGTTGAAGAAATGGGAAAAAAATGAATCTTTCAGAAAAGTAATTCAAAGTCCCAAAGAAACTTTCACAGACTTTTTTGCAGAGATTATCTTCAGCGATAAACAGAATAGCACCAGATTCAGAAGCTAGGTGAATAATAATTGAATCCCTGGCATTTGAGAATGCTAATACACAATGTAAAAAATAATAAGACTGTTAAAAGCAAGGTCAGAACCCTTGGAGGATTATATTTATGAGACAATTAATCTAGAGCCCCATGACAGTGATGCTAACTGGGTAGGAGGGGTTATTTCTAGAGGTATGAGAAAAGGTCAAAATGTTAAATGTTAAAATTGTGGAAGGCAAGGTCACATAAAAAGAGGCTACAAATAAGGCATTCCCAGAGACAGTGCCTTTGTTAGGAATAATCTCAAGAGAACACCCTTCCCTTCTGGTGTATTCAGGAGGTGTGGAAAAAGGAGACATTGGACTAATAAATGCAGATCAACAAGGGACAGAAAAGGTAATTCTCTGCCTTCAGGAAATGTCCCAAGAGGGCTTTCAAAAGCTCCCATATCCAATCCAGTTCAATTTTTCCCTGCCATCATGGAGGAAACATCTTCCCAGAACAATTAAAGAAATTAAAACCTATTTTTAAAAAGACATACTACATTGAATAATATAAAATCTATAGGAAAGGAAAAAAACTCAGGAAAAATTATAAAATAAATATTTGATAAGCTTCTATTAATGGACAAAAGTCAAAGTTAAAAGTACAATGGTAGTATTGAAGGTTTATCGAACACAGGGACAGATGTATCAATAATTTCACCAGAGTCATGTCATCCAAGTTGGTCCCTATAGGAAGTAAATCTTCAGTTTTAGAGAATTAGGTTATTATCCTAGGTAAAACAAACAAGAAGGCTTGAGTATATAGTAACCAAAGGACAGAGAAGAATATTAAAGTCATATGTGGCTAGCATTGCTATATTACAGAATGAGATTACATTTACATACAAATTAACATTCCTCCAAACACAGAAATAAACCATAAACTAACACATATTTCTGGGAGAAATATTAGAAGGTATAAACCATTCAGGCCATACAGAAACCTAATGGAGGCCCAACATGGGTGATATACACCCACATAAAGCTTGAGAATGATTAAAAAGAGTTCTACAGCACAGAATTAGAGTCAAAAGCAGCTTCTGAATTATGTCTTTCATGGGGTCATGGTACAGAGATGCTGTGGTATTCAGACATGAATTACCAAATGGCTGTTTAAGCTGCACCAAAGCTGGATCCCAAAGTCTTGCAGAAAGCTTGATATAAGAAACAGGTTGCATTTAATGAATTTAAGGTTTCTGTTTATATTGAACAAAAAGGAAGCAGAGTCAAAGACTGCTTCTCAGTAGCAGCAGTGTTTTCTTGGTCACTCTGTTTGCTGGAGGCAAGCAGAGGTGTGGCTTTCTAAATAGGTTTTCTGATTCAGGCTTAGAGGCAAAACATTTAAGTTTTTTAAGAGGCTCTGCTGCTAAATACTTAAATGGAGTTTATGAGCAGCAGACCACAGTGCTTTAATTGGTGGTTATATGAACCATAAAATTTCCCAGAGTGGTAATTGTGAGTCCTACCAGTACCTCTGCTAAAAAGCTAAACTCTATGAAGCTAGACTAGAAGCTAGGTGCAGCTAAGCCATCCATCCTAGCAAGTCTTTAATCCTTAGCCACACCTTTGCAGATTAAAGGTGTGGTCAGAATCAGAAAGAAATAGAGGAGCTTGGTGGAATAAACCACTCTAGCCAAGAAAATTTGTAGTCAGAAACAGAAAAAGATAATAAGAAATATACAGTAAAGACAGATTGAAAAATAAACCTCTAAATGGTTTAGTGTGTGTTAAAAAATATACATAACCTTGAGAGAGCAAAGAAAAAAGATACATAAAGTCCTTAATAAAGAAATAGAATAAAATATAATAAGCCACTTAAAGATGGAAATTATAGTTTCTGGAGACTGTATGTTATTGTTTTGTCTTTAAGTTTTTTGACTAAAAATGAAAGTTAAAGCTTCTAAAGGACATTTTATTATAAATGTTACTGAATTAATCCAACATATATATTTTGTAAATAACTTTAAAATTGAAATCAAAAGATATGCTACTTTGGAGAAGAGGGTTTCTTTTTATTTCCACAGAAGATAAGAGGCTATGGATTTATTCCTGGTTAAAGAAAATAAGGTTTGTTAGCAGAAGACCCCTTTAAAAGACTCCAATGGAAAAGAATGGCCCAGAGGATTCAGCATCTCAGAGCACCTCTGTTGCAGTTTCTTTTGAACTCTACATCCAAAACAACTTCAAGGAGACTAGCTGAGATGACCCAGTCTTACAGACTACTCCACTAAAGACTTGTCCATAATCATAAATTTTTCTTGGGATTCCCATGGGATTGCCAATACCCCCATTCAGCAAGAAGTAGCCTAGAAAATTATGCCCATATTCTCAAAAAGTAGATTGTGGATGTGATGTTTGTGTTTGTTTACAGTGTTAGTTATAAGTTATTATAAATAATGGGGGGGTATTAGATTTTGGGGTTCTTGTTTTAAAAAGAAAAAAAACCAGGAAATGTAGTGGGAATATGTTGTTACATTGTAAATAATTGACCCTGAGTGGCCAAAGGCAGATAAGAAGTGTGGGTGGGGTTACCAGACTAAGCAAACTCTGGGAACAGGAAGAATGGTACAGAGATGCTGCAGAGAAGCCAGAGAGACATATAAAGACATCACAATCAGACACAAAGGAAAGATGTTGAAATGCTGCTCTGAACATAGGTACCAACCTGCATGGCTGAACAAGATGGTTTAGTTTAAGAGCAAGAGATAGCCAGCAATATGCCAGCACCATAGGCTGATCAGCATAAATTTAATGTATGCATCTGTGTGTTTCTGTTAGAAACTCAGAGCTAGTCTGGAAAGTCTGGGCCAGAAACCTAATACAACAGGTATGAGCTTGTTTGACGTGGATGCAGTTGAAGCTAGGACACTACCTCTCCCTGACTAATGGGAGAACATCAGAAATCTTTTTAATTACAATAAAGGAACTCTAGAAACAAACGTGGCCAGTTAATGGAGCTATTCCTATGATCTGTTTTCTGCTTGTTTTCAGTTTTTAGAAAGTATGTTTTTAGCAGTCTGAAACAGGCCTGCTAACTCTTACTGTGTAAGCTTTCAAATAGTAGAGAGGCTTCTGCCAGAGAAATGAGCTTCGTAAGAAATTACTAAAAAAAAAAAAAAATCTCAAGAACTTGGCAATCTGCATAAGCAATGCCCTCCCTGCCACTGTAAAAGTGTGTGTGGCTTTTCAATAAAAAGAAGAGAAAACTCATTTTGTCGCATCTTCTACTCATAGCTTTTTATTAATTTGATAGAAATAATTCTATTAAATCATATAAATTCACTTACAAAGTGTTCTTAAAAATTATATATTTGTATATTTAAAAATTTAATATTGAAATTGTGACTATGATTAATTACATGTTTACATATTTAAAGTGTTTTTCTTAAGAAGGACTGAAGTTATATTGTTGAATTTATGCATAAATAAGCGAAATAATTCTAAAAATGGTGGTTTTACATTGTATTGAGCTGGAAGATTTACTGATGAAGTTATCATAACCATGTTTTATATAACCAGAATTATTGTTGCAGATAGGGTCTACTCATTCAATGTATGGCTGATTCTTCCTTTCCTTCCTCACTTCTTGAATTTTTTTCTCCTCCCCTTTATCTCCATGTAATATTGAATCTTACCTTTGTCCAGACAGTGTGTTCAATAACAGGCTTATGAAAAGAACAGCCATATTGATTATCTCCATTAATTACTGCTGTGCTTGGGCTGTTGAGCATACCCTCAGAGGTCTTCATGTTAAAGATTTGATCCCCAGGGTTATACTAATGGGAGGTGAAACCACTACAAAGAGGGACTGATGGAAAAACTCTTAGGTCATCAGAACTGTATGTCTTTGAAGATTGTAAAGGGTGGGATTTAAAAGACTCTCAACCCTTTTCTCTGTTCTTGTTTGAGATGTAACTATTTTGTAATTACACAATTTTACACTATGGTGTCCTAACATCTGCTACTTTCACCAGAGGTCAAATCAGTGAGATTTTGCACACAAGACTGTGAATCACCCAAATGGTGAACAAAAAAATAGTTAATTTTTCTTTATAATTTTAATTAGGAACAGCACTATTAGGTGTGGTTTTGTTGGAGTAGATATGGCCTTGTTGGAAGAAGTATGTTATTGTGCAGGCAGGCTTTGATGTCTCATATACTCTACAGCCATGGCAAGTATATGTTCTGTTGCCTACAGATCAAGATATAGGACTCTCAACTCCTTCTATAGCATCAAATCTACCATCACACCACTATGTCACATAATGATGATAATAGACTAAACCTCTGAAAACATAAGCCACCCCAATTAAATGTTTTTCTGTTATAAGAGGTGTCATGGTCTTGGTGTCCCTTCACAGCAATAGAAACCCTAAGTGTTGGGGCATGCCTGACCTTCCTGATGATTCCTGGTATGAAGCGGGTGTTGGAATAAGATGCAAACAGAAACATAGTGTGGATACTCAGCTGCCCTGATTTTATTTCCCTTGGGATTTTTATACCAAGCAAAGAAAAGAGGCAAGTACAAACAGGTGTAAAAAGTTCTTCAATTTTTAAAAATAAGACACCTGATAACCAACCATACATTTGGCCAAGGCATCCAATTATGTAGCCTTGCAAAGGGAAAACAAGCTTGATTCTCTGACCTTGAGTCAAAATGGATACAAGCCACAAGCTGGAATCTTTGTGGGCTCTTGCAACTAAGACAAAACTTGGTACCAGCGACTGAGATATTTCTGTAATAGGCCTAATCATGTTTTTGTTTGGAAGAATTTGGACATTGGAACTCTGGGTTAGGAAGGCAATAGAATGCTTCAAGAATTGCTCTGTGGGACATACTACTAGGATACAAGATTGAAACTATGAGGGTCCGGCTCAAGAAGTTTCATAGTTGAAGAATATTAACATGTGGCATGGAGATCTTTCTTGTGATATTTTGGTGAAGAATGTGGCTGCATTTTGTCCTTGTTCAAAGGTTCTGCCCAGGATTAAAATAAAGATATTTGGATTAATTCCATTGGCAGAAGAAACCTCAAAACAGCCTAGCATAGAATCTGTTTTGTGGTTATTATTTAGTGTTAAGTCAAATGAAGATATATAATAAAAAAGAAGCAAGCTGATAAAGAAAAAATACAAAATGTGTAATTTGAGAAGAAAGGGAGTGCCAGGAAGTCGAATGGACCTAAGTCCTGTATTCAAGAAGATAAACAGATTAAGAATTTATAATAAAGGGAGTGGTCTCCTTAGGGCAAGAGTCCACCAGCCAATTTTTCAATTTGTGAAAGCAATTAAAGAAAAGCTTAGATTCTGTGTGGTAAACCCTAACTAAAACACTTAGCTATACCTCTTTTAGAAAAATTACTTGTTCAAGGGACTGAAGATGTGGCTAGGCAGTTAAAAGTACTTTCTGACATTGCAGAAGACCTGAGTTCTGTTCCCGTTACCCACATTACGGCACACATCTATAACTCCAGCCCCTGGATATCTTAGTCTTCTTATCTTCATGGCCATTAGCATGCACATGGTTCAAGAGCATAAATGTAGTTAAAACCACACATACATAATAATAATTAATAATAATAATGAATAATAAATTAAAACTTCACAGAATACTCTGACTTAGGTGGTCTCTCCTTTTACCTTGCAATTGCCAGACCTAGTAATCCAACATCTACTGTCCTTCATCAAATGCCTTAGCTCTACTGCAAGGACTTCTACTGGGTTGCTTTGCAAGACATATTTGCTTTTCTATATAATCATTCTGTGTTTTATGTTACTGGAATACTACATATTGATTAAATCTTTTACAAAGTTAAGAAAATGTTGTAGAATACATATTTCTTTGGAAACTAATTTAAATGCTCGTTTAAGACGTCATGGACATTAAATCTTCAAAAATTCGCAAATTTGCCAAAAAAAAATACTGAAAATATGAATAAAACAGGAATTTCTTCTGCTTACTTTCCCTAGTTTAAATTTAATTCTTCCCTCCAAGGTAGATTTTTGCCAGGAATTTCATGTTTACTTTCTAGTATAACAAAAATCTATACATCTATAAACAAAAAATTTGATCTTTGTTAAGAATGTAAGTCATATGCTACTCTGTATCCTTTATATTCAAAACTTTGAATATTTGGATGCCTCTATATAACTTACATAGCATTCCTTTTACTGACTATGTTGCATTCTATCAAACCTACGTTCTGCAATTTGTTTAGTCATTCACCTATTGGAGAATTCAATTTTCCACCCCAGTCTCATTGTAATATATTTTTAACTCTGTGATATTCCTTTGAACGTAGGACTATTTCTTTTAGACTGGTACAATTTAAAATGTGACTCACCACACATTGTTACAACCACAGTCAGATACAACTCTGTGTAGAATAAATTCAGTCATGTTCAGAGCACAATCGTAGTACCTCTCATACTTTATAGTAAGACCTCCTCAAGATGGGGATTATTCAGGAGTTTACACTGCAGCACAGCTTTTTAAGTCTAGATTGAGTAGATAATAGTGTGCATTAATTAAGTAGATTATACACATAAAAAGTTGGGTTTCTGGGTAGAAGTGTTAAGAGAAGTTGTGAAATCTTGAGAGTACTGACTCATTGAATGGATTAACAGCAAGGCTGATTCATATGATAAGATTAGTGGGAGAGAATTAAAAGTGAGGTGGAACCTAGCTGGAGAAACTAGTTATCAGGATATTATCCTTGGGTGCTATGTCTTAGCCTGGCCTTTTACAGATTCTTGTTTTCTTTTCCTGCTCATCTTAAGGTGAGAAAGCTCCCCTGCAATGTCCTTCCCCCACCAAAATGTTCTGCCCAGCATCAAGGAGTCAGGCTACAATGGCTACACCATCTGAAACTGTAAGTCATAACGAAAATTCTCCCTTTTAATATGTTTTACCAGTACTTTTCCACACTGGTAAGGAAAGTGACAGTGCACAAGACATAGGACTCTTATTTTGCTATGAACACTAGACTACTTTCCAGCATTTGTTTCAATTTACTTACTCATGCTATTTAAAATTTTTATTATTTTTTATGTTTTTTCTTATTTGGGGGTATCTTTATTATAGTTTGATTGGGATATAATTCTCAGGCTGTGTATATTGTATATGATGAATTCATTTAATGCATGTGAATTGAGAGTGTTCTGGGGCTCAGAAAAAGAGTAAGGAGGTCCAGTGTACACTAGCTCTCCTCATTCTCTGATTTGTAACTTGAACATAACTGACTATTGCCTCATACTCTCGCTGGCTGACATTGTGGGCACAATTCCTGCTGCTATGCCTTCCCTCCATGATGGACTGCACCCTCAGATGACCAGGTATAGCAAATGCTTCCCTCCATGATGGACTGCATCCTCAGATAACCAGCTACAACAAACCTTTTCTTCTTGAAGTTGTTTTTTCTTGAGTAATTTGTCGCAGCAACAGAAATAATAATCAAAACATGTACTTCTGGGAATTCAGTGCCAAATGGTGCTTTTGAGATTTATTTTAAACTTTAAGTGTTTTTAAAATACACTTTTGTGGGGAGATGAAGAGTCAATGTGTAAATAGCAGATGAAGGCCTGAATATGTATCATTGACATGGACTTGACTTGACTACAATACCCCAAACCTAGAGAAATAACAAAGCCTTTTCTATCCAAATACTCAGAGGGTTGGCAAAGATCTCCTCTGAATGCTGACAGTGTATATAGTATTTATGAGTAACTGAGCAGTGCTGTCAAGCTTAGCAACAGCAGTTTTCTCCTCCCCAATGACTACAACCTGAGGCTGTGCCCATACAGAGTAGTAACCACTCCCCCTGCGCTGTACAGAACAAACACAGAGTTTCTGTTATCGAATTGTAGATACACTCTAGTATAGCACAAAGCCCATTCAACCCAGGTTTTCTGTACGTGTCTGTTTTATCTTTATTTCCTGCCCACCTCTAGTCAGGATCCCAGAAGCAAAGAGCAGGGGTCATGTCACCCTTCACACCAGGACTATCTTAGGCCCATGTATGAAGTAAAACACTTTGAGCATCTTTATTGAAACCCTTAATGAGAAGCAAGGTCTTTCTCCTCTGATACATTGCAATTGTAGTATTCTGCTGTCTATAAGCTGTGAGGTTTGCTCATATTGACCCTTCCTTTGCCAGCTCATGTTGTTTTTGCACATGTAAATGCTGTGGGATTATGCATTTGTACATTGTAAATATTTGTCCCTACTATTGGTTTAATAAAATGCTGATTGGCCAGAAGGCAGATAGGAAGTATGGCTGGAGCTACCAGACCAAGAAAATTCTGAAAGAAGGTAGAGCAGAGCAGACATGTCGGGGAGACACATAGGAAGCATGACGAGAATGTTGCACTGAGAAAAGGTACTAAGCCACATGGATAATCATGGGTTAGTTTAAGAGTTAGCATGTAACATTCCTGAGCCATAGCTCAAACAGCATGTAATTAATATAAGACTTTGTGTAATTATTTGGGGCTGCTTGTCCACATCTTGGGGCTAGTCTAGGCCAGAAACTTTTTTTTTTTTTTTTTAAACTTTATTTATTTATTATTTATTTGCCTTGGTGTTTGCCTGGAACTGGAACTACAGACAGTTGCTAGCTGCCATGTGGGTGCTGGGAATCGAACCGGGGTCCTCTGGAAGAGCAGCCGGTGCTCTTAACCGCTGAGCCATCTCTCCAGCCCCAGCCAGAAACTTTTTACTACATGTAAATTCAACATTCTGCCTCAGTAGGCTCCTGGTGCATCATTGTGGTACTTATTCTGCACAACATTGTCTTCATCATTGGTTCTGAGTGCTTCACCTTTCCCACAGTGTTGACTGGATCGATTCTGGGAGGTGAAATGTGTCTTTGGGAGTCTCCTTCCCTATACTGATATCCAGAAGGCCTCCATAAAAGAAGACATGGCTCTGCTGTTTATTCCTCATTGAAGGACTATAGTCACCTTAGTGATTTCATCTGCCCTTCTCTTTGGTTCAAATGAGAAGGTCAGTTCACTCCCAGCTTTATTATGCCAGGAGCAGAAGTTCTTATATGAAATCCAGATAAGTGTCACTTTAGAAGTATATATACTAAAGATTGGAATGATATAGATCATAGTAGCATGGCCCTTGTAAAATGAAGACATGCAAATTTGTGAAATGTTCTACACCAATTTTTTTAAAAATCTTGATGAATATAAATACTAACTGATTGGATTTGAATGTTAAATATGCCTTTTTAGCTCATGAGTATGAACACTTGGTACCAAGATGATGGCACTGTTTGTGGAGGTAGTAGAACCTTCAAGAGGAAGTGAGTCCAGAGACGGCTGACCTGAGCTAGTAGAACCTTACTGACTCTGAAATGACAGCTGAGGAGCCTTCATGAAATAGAACTAAACCTTCTGAATGTAGATGACACTCCAACAGCGTAGGCAGTTTGTGGAGTTTATTCCTGGTACACAAACTGGCTTCTTGGAGCCCAATCCCTACAGAGCCTTGATTCTGGGGGGAGGAACTTGGTCCTACCTCAATTGAATATGCCAGAACAAATTCACTCACCTTGGGAGTCCTTGCCCTCCATGAAGAGTGGATGGGGAGCTGGGCTAGGGGGATGCTGGGGAGGACTGGGAGAAGAGGAGGGGAAGCAGTGGTGGGCATAGGAAAATAAATAAATAAATAGAAAGAAGAAGTGGAGATTCTGCACCTGAACCACCTGTCCAGAGAGTCACTCCCTGAAACCAGGATCAATTCCTAGAATCTGACCCCAAACTCTCCTTAGCAGACAGGACTAGGGGTTTGGCTGTGAGGGACTGGCTCATTCAGCCACACCTAAAAGAGGGAACCTTGCATGGCCGGCCCACCTCCAACAACATCAGCAGAGAAGGACTGAGAACTTTGAAATTCAGACCCCTATCCAGAGCAGACTCAGAGATCAAGCAGACACATTGCTCAGAGGAGACAGGAGACACACAAGCCCACTTGCCACAACTGACTAGGAGCTGCCTAATCGTGAACCACTGAAGCCATGGGCAGACACCAGTGCAAAAGTACATATAATAATATAAAGAACAACAAGTCAACACAGGAAGAAACTGGTGGTTCTACTACTATAAGATCTGAACAGAGCAATGAAGAGGAAAAAGAAGGAAACAACACCAAAAAACCTTTATGAAGATTATTGAAGCCTTAAAACAGGATATAAAAAAAAGTCCTTAAAGAAATAGAAGAAAATACAAACAAAAAATTGGAAGAGATGAACAAATTGAAAAAAATAAAGAAAAGGTAAACTAAAAAAATTAAAGAAACATTCCAGGAACTAAAAACTGAAATAGAAGCAATAAAACCACAAAGACAGACCAAGGCTCAGAGTAAAGGGTTGGGAAAAGATTTTCCAATCAAATGGTCCTAAGAAACAAGCTAAGGTTGCCATCCTAATATCTAACAAAGTAGATGTTAAGCTAAAAGCAATAAAAGGGGAACAAGATGGACATTACTTATACATCACAGGAAAAACTGATGAAGATGAGTTCCAAATCCTGAATATTTATGCCCTTAATATAAGGGCACCTACTTATGTAAAAGAAACACTGCTAAAGCCCAAATCCCACATCAGTTCTCACACCTTAATAGTGGGAGACTTCAATACCCCACTTTCACCCCTAGATAGGTCAACCAGAGACTCAACAGAGAAATAAGGAGGCTAACAGAGGTTATGCTGCAAATAGATTTAATAGATATTTAGAGAAACTTCCACCCAAATGCAAAGGAATATAGATATTTCTCAGCAGCACATGGAACTTTCTCCAAAATTGACCACATAATTGGTCAGAAAGTAAACATGAATAGATAAAAAAGGAAATAATCCCTTGTATTATATCAGACCACCAGGGCCTAAAGTTAAAGTTCAACAACATCAAAAATCACAGAAAACCTAACAACTCATGGAAACTAAACATCGTTCAGCTGAACCACCTCTGGGTCAAGGAAGAAATTAAGAAAGAAATCAAAGTCTTCCTAGAATTTAATGAAAATGAATACACAACATATTGAAACTTGTGGGACACAATGAAAGCAGTCTTAAGGGAAAAATTCATAGCACTAGATGCCTATATGAAAAGCCTAGAGAAATCCCACACTAGAGAACTAACAACACAGCTGAAAGCCTTAGAACAATTAGAAGCAAACTCACCTAGAATTAGTACATGGCAGGAAATATTCAAACTTAGAGCTGAACTCAATACAATTGAAACAAAAAGAACAATACAAAAAATCAATGAATTAAAGAATTGGTTCTTTGAGAAAGTCAACAAAATAGATAAACCCTTATCCAAACTAACCAAAAGCAGAGAGAGAGTATCCAAATCAACAAAATCAGAAATAAAAAAAGGGACATAACAACTGACTCCCAGGAAATCCAGAGAATTATCAGGTAAAACTTGGAAAATCAATAGTCCACAAAAATGGAAAACCTAGAAGAAATGGACAACTTTTTTGATAGGTACCATTTATGAAAATTAAATCAAGATCAGATTAAATACCTAAACAGATATATAACCCTAAAGGAAATTGAAGCTGCTATTAAAAGCCTCCCAAGTAAAAAAAAGTCCAAGTCCAGATCGTCTCAGTGGAGAATTCTACCAGACATTCAAAGAAGAACTATTGCCAATGCTCCTCAAACTGTTTCACACAGTAGAAACTGAAGGAATATTGCTAAACTCTTTTAATGAGGCCATAATTACCCTAATGCCCAAGCCACTCAAAGACACAACAAAGAAGGAGAATTACAGACCAAATTCCCTCATGAATATTGATGCTAAAATTCTCAACAAAATTCTGGCAAACAGTATACAACCACATATAAAAAATATCATCCACCACAATCAAGTAGGCTTCATCCTAGAAATGCAGGGATGCTTCATCATATAAACAAATTGAAGGAATAAAAGCACATGATCATATCCTTAAATGCTGAAAAAGCCTTTGACAAAATCCAACATTCCTTTAAGATAAAAGTCCTGAAGAGATCAGGGAAAATATCTAAATATAATAAAGGTGATTTACAAGAAGCCGACAGCCAACATCAAACTTAGTGGAGAAAAACTCAAAGCAATCCCACTAAAATCAGCTAATAGAAAAGGATGTCCTCTCTCCCCTTATCTATTCAATATAGTTCTGGAGGTTTTAGCTAAAGCAATAAGAGAATGAAAGGAGATTAAGGGGATACAAATTGGAAAAGAAGAAGTGAAGCTATCTCTACTTGTAGATAATATGATTATATATATAAGTGATCCACAAAATTCTACTACAGAACTTCTACAGCTAATAAACACCTTCAGCAAGGTAGCAGGATACAAGATTAACTCAAAGAAATCAGTAGCACTCCTATACACTAAAGATAAAAGGGCTGAAAAAGAAATAAGGGAAACATCACCCTTTATAATAGCTGCAAATAGTATTAAATACCTTGGAGTAACTATAACCAAAGAAGTAATAGATCTATTTGACAAAACCTTTAAATCACTGAAGAAGGAAATTGAAGAGGATATTAGAAAATATAACAATCTCCCATGTTCCTGGATAGGTAGAATCAACATAGTAAAAATGGCAGTTCTACCAAAAGCACTTCCCATCAAAATCCCAACACATTTTTTTACAGACATTGATAGAACAATACTCAATTTCATTTGAAGTAACACAATAGCCAGGATTGACAAAACAATTTTGCTCAAAAAAAGGAACCTCAGGGTGCATCACCATCCCTGACTTCAAGCTATACTATAGAGCTACAGTAATAAAAACAGCCTGGTACTGACAGCAAAACAGACTTGTGGATCAGTGGAATCAAACTGAGGATCTGAGTATTAACCCAAAAGCCTATGAATACCTGATCTTCCACAAAGAGGCCCAAAATATTCAATGGAAAAAAAGTTAGTATCTTTAACAAATTGTGTTGGCATAGATGGATAGTAGTGTGTAGAAAAAAATGCAAATAGATCCAAGCCTGTCACCCTGCACAAAACTCAAATCCATGTGGATCAAAGACCTCAACATAAACCCAGCCACTATGAACTTGATAGAAAAGAAAGTGGGAAATACCCTCCAACGAATTAACACAGGTGACCACTTCCTAAATATAACACCAGTGGCACAGACAAAAAGAACAACAATCAATAAGTGGGATCTCCTGAAACTGAAAAGCTTCTGCAAAGCCAAGGACAATGTCAATAAGACAAAACAACAGCCTGCAGAATAGAAAAGATTTTCACCAACCCTACAAGTGATAGAGGACTGATCTCTAAGATATATAAAGAACTCAAGAATCTAGAACCCAAAACCTTTAATAACCCAATCAAAAAATGGGGTACAGATCTAAAAAGGGAATTCTCAGCAGAAGTGTTACCAATGGCTGAAAGGCACCTGAAAAAGTGCTCATCATCTTTTGCCATCAGAGAAATGCAAATCAAAACAACTTTGAGATACCACCTAACAGCTGTTAGATTGGCTAAAATAAAAGGCACAGATGACAGCCTATGTTGGAGAGGATGCGCAGCAAGTGGAACACTCCTCCATTGTTGGTGGGAGTGTAAGCTTGTTCAGCCACTTTGGAATGCAATATGGCGGTTTCTCAGAAAATTGAGAATCAATCTCCCCAAGGACCCAGCAATACCACTTCTGGGTGTATACCCTAAAGAGGCACAGTCATACTCCAAAGGCATTAGCTCAACTATGTTCATAGCAGCATTATTTGTAATAGCAAGAACCTGGAAACAACCTAGATGTCCCTCAACTGAAGAATGGATTAACAAACTGTGGTACATCTACAGAATGGAGTACTACTCAGCAGTAAGAAAAAATGATATCCTAAAATTTTCAGGCAAATGGATGGACTTGGAGAATATCCTCCTGAGCGAGGTATCACAAACTCAGAAAGATAAGCAGGGGATGTACTCACTCATTAGTGGTCTCTAAACAAACAAACAAGAAAAAAGCCAAGCATGCCCAAGCTGTAAAACACAACCACTGAACAGCTTGGGATCAGAAACACCCTGGACTGACACCTTGGATCCCACTACCTCTAGAGGAACACCTGACTCAGTCTTGATGTTGGGGTGAGGAAACTGGATCTGCCAGGAGTTGATGCTCATCTTGGGACCTTGGGACCTCCTGCCCTTACTGGGGAGGAGATGGGGAGATGGGGAGAAGAGAGAGTGTCTGGGAGGGGTGGTAGGGGGTAGGGAACTTGAACAAGGATATACATGGATAGAAAATGTGACTTTATTCATAATAAAAAATTAAAAAAAGAAAGAAGTGGGTCACTGGGAGTTTTATAGCTTGATCTCACTTTTTCCTCTCTGTTTCTTGACTGGTGACAATTCTGACCTGCTGGGATCTGCTCCTGACCCTGCCTTTTTATTGTGATTCACACCTCTCCTTCCCCCAAAAGATGGTTCCCTGAACTGTAAGCTAAATAAACATTTCTTCTTTAAATTGTCTTTTGACAGCACTAAGAAAAATAACAAATACACTAGCCTACATCCAGATCTAGAAGAGATCATTTCTTCCTTCCCTTGCAGTACCTTCTTGGGATAGTGTCAGGTCCATCCTCAGTAGAGAAGTCACCGCTGGCTGTGAAGGGGAAGTATCATCAATGCCTAGAAGGGTCTTGGTGAACCCTGTGCCAGCTGCTGTCTTTGGGTTGCTATCACGTTCAGAAGCTCAGCATCTACCACCAGATATAGATTGTTTTTGTTTGTTGACCAGCCCTAGCTGTACCAAAAATTAATTTTAGTAAAAATCATGAAGTAAGTACATTGAATATATTTCATGTGTGGATTAGAACATTGATTTGTCAATCACAAATGGGTCATCATTACCTGGGTGCTTTTGTGTCACTTTCTGCTTAAATATGAGACTATGCTAGCACTGATGTTGATGACATCCATGACAAATTCAAACTTTTCTTAACCATTTAAACCTTCCTCTTGAACTACTCATGTGCAGCTGACTACACACACACTGAGGACCTACTGCAAAACTGAGAAGCCTCTGAATATGCTGCTAATGAAGCACAGGCATTACTGAGAGACAAGAAATAAGTGGTAGTTCCTAGGCATGAAGGGGAAATTCAGGGTGCCAGGCAAAGGACTCACATTTTTGTCACAGAGGAGAAAGATCCTAGTGATCTGTTGTCTGAGGTGCTGACTGTAATTAATAAGATACTGTTCTTGCAAATTACTAACAAAGCAGACCTCCAATGTTCTCAAAAATGACAAGTATATGTAGTATCAAATGTTAATTAGCTTCAGTTAATTATTCTAGAACATACAGTACAAATATATCAAAACAGAGACATCAAACATTATGTTGCATACCATAAACAAAGACAATTTTCTAATTAGGATAAATAAAGGCAAATCAGAATGTAAGTAAAGATGATTTGGGAAATGTTGAACTACATAAGCAGAAATGATAACCAGGTAAAGTAACATATTGAATGGTGAGATAGATTCAGCTCTAAATATGTATGTATGTCAAAATATTATGTTGCCTATTATAAATATAATTTTATACTATGAAGTTTAAAGAGATAGATTTAGAAAATGTCCACATATATGCAATTAAACTTAGAAAGTAATTGAGTATTTTTCCACAAAGCACCATTCTAACAGTGATGTTGTTTAGACCTACCGACACCCAGGGATCCCATTAGCAGACTAAAGGTCAGCTATTCTTACTGTTAATTCTAAAGTTTTCTACAAAGAACCCTTGTGATTATGTAGAGTTTCAACATCTCCCTCCTAGCACACTGAAAAACTAAGATACCATAGCTTGAGACATTCAGTCCAACCTAACTCCTAGCATCACCAGAACCTCTTTGGTGGCCATAAATCTCCACTTCCTTCAGTCAGCAGAGGTATCCCAGAGTGTTAAATTAGAGACCAAAACAACTCCATCATGCAAATAGGGTGACACTGTCATACCCAACCTCTTAGTTAACATGTTCTCTCTCTCTCTCTCTCTCTCTCTCTCTCACACACACACACACACACACACACACACACACACACAGAGAGAGAGAGAGAGAGAGAGAGAGAGAGTGAGTGAGTGAATAAACGGCTAACTAGATTAGATCGCTGGGACCCTTTTACTTACCTCATCTCTTTTCAACGTCATTGATATCTCTTTATTTTTTGAAAATGTCATGTTTCTCTATCAGTGACACAGTCTTACAGCTGTAATCTCTATAGATGTCATGCTTCAAGCAACCTCCAGACAGAAACATGGCCAGAAGGTTTTTCAGTGAAAGGATGGATATCTTGGTGATTGGAAGGCCAAGGAATGCCACAAAAAATCACATTATGCTACAGACCTCATACAAGACATTTATTTACTGCCCCTAAGCCAAGATGGTAAAAGAAATCAGACTATGATGGTCTAGGCTTTATATGGCATATGGATCATGCACATGGATAAATATGTGATCATGGTGATGGTGGAAATGTCATACTGGCTGTTAGTGATGACTGCTACTGATGCTGAGTCACTAAAGGTGGAATGAAGGGTGGGGGAGTACCTGATTCTGAAATGTGGGCAGTTCTCAATTGAGCAACACACAGGAACTTGGAATTTAACAGAATAAGCCAAAGAAAATACTCAGAACTAGGACCCTTTGGTGGAGTAATAGTTCACTACTTTTAAAATATAAAAATAACTTTAGCTTTTGAAAAAAAAAATTACACAAGCCTAATGCATATAAGAGAAGCAGAGATAAAAGTAACATTCTGAAATGCCATTACCTGTGATGTAATCAGCACATTTGGGTTTTCATGGAAAAAGAATCCTGTACTTTTCAATATAAAGTATTAAACATAATTTGTCTGGATTCAATGAAAGAAAAATAAACAGAAATGGAATCTGTGAGATCACTTAACCTTCATGGACATGTTTCTTTCTTCCATGAGATGTTTTCCAACCAAAGTCCTCTAAGATTAGGGAAAGCTTCTGAATAAAACATTTCAAGCATGGAGTCATTATCTCTGATTAAATGCACAATAGGATTTTAGACAGTGCCAGCCAATTACCTGCGGAGATAGATACATGTGTTAGGAAGTTGATTATTCCTATTTGCATTAATATTCTGTGACCATAATTCTCAATGCCATTTAGCATTTGCTTCCTAAGTAGATCTACAAAAGGCTACAACACCAGGGTGCAGTCTTTACCTCCACATTTCTCATTTGTTCTCATCTCTGATTTTTTGCCTAATAATTTCCTGCAGAAGGCTGCACCAAGGTTAGGGCAAGCCTCACTCTTTCTTTGACACTTGGAATCAAGACTAGCTTCACCACAGAACACCCTGTGTGGCCCTGCAGATCTCACACCAAAAATGACCCCCACTTTGGGTTAATGTTCAAGTGTTACTGTCCTGAAATTCTCATTTGTTTTTTTAAACCAAAATCATCTTGTTCTCATTTTGCTTTGGGCCCCACAAATTATGGGGCTACTTTTGTTTGGGGGATGTTTAGAAGTAGTTCTCCATCACTATTTCCGTGAGAATACAGTGCAAATACCTTCTGGAATTCCATTTTACCAAGATAAACTGGAGCTCAGCCAGATGCCACTCCCTGTCATTTGAGATTTCTGCCTAATGCCTGCAGCAAGCCTTTATCTTGGAAATGCAACCACTTAACCCGAACACATTTGTGTCCAGCATTCTCGATCATGAGTTTTGAGACTAAATATGTTTCCATCTCAAGCTGAAGATGTATCTCAGAGAGTTATGTTTCTATAATATATTTAGGAACTTAGCTTTAGAAAAAAAGAGGTTGACGAGTTTCCATGTGATGTCTATTAAACTGCTCTCTTTCCTTGGACCTCAAACCTCCATCCCCAGGAGTTCAAAACCTCTTCCTCCAGAGAAAGCAATGAGATCCCTTAGAAAAGCAAAAGAGAACCCCAACCCTGAGTCCCTGTCCAGTTAATTTATGGTAGAATTCCTTTGAAAGGCTGTGCATTATTATTGCCCTGGCTACGGAGTCCTGGTGACTTCCCACTATTTCTAATCTCTTGGCTCAGCAATAGCCATCTGTCATTTCAAGTCTCATATCACACATGGAACCAATTTTTTCTCTAAATCCCCCCTCCACTTCTGCTTTAAATAATTAGAGTGGGTTCTCTCTCTTTGGCTGCCTCTAGCTTGACATAGGCAACCATCTCAGCATTGGCAGTTGCTTTCACATATTTTTAACATGATTTAAATCCTGTGTCTTTTCTAAAACTTTGACTCCTGGTCAGTTACCCGAAAAGAGAAGAACCTCTCAGCATATCAACCTGTCTTTCAATTGTTCCTTATATTCTGTCATTGTAAAACAATTTAATATGTACTAATGTATTATTCAAAACATAAAATTAAAGGAGTTGCTTCTGCAATTCAAGTCCATTACTATACGGGAAAGGCAGGACCTTTTCCAAGTCTGAGTGACTTGAGGCTCCAGGGGAAAGTGTGACTTGGGTCCGCACATGCCCTTTCTGTGTGGACTTTTTCTTTCTCTGGTTTCTCTGCCCTTCTCATCCTGTTTCCATCTCATCATTCTTTCAAATATTGCTCCACTTTTCTGGTTCTCTGGTTTCACACTTTGTTTTCCCAGAAAGAGGAAAATATATTATTTTTCAGGGCATAAGCTTGTGCATGTGAATGTATTTGGCACATACACATATACACATCTCCATTTCTGTGACATGTGTAAAGTGACTTTGTAGTTTCTCTGTCTGTTTTTATGCTGCGGAACTCTTCTATTTCAGAACACTCACTGGCAAAATCATCAGGCGTTTGGAAAAGTCATTATTTTATGATTGTTTTTCATTTTTAAGTTACTATTTATAAGCTTTCTACTTCTCCCATTTAATAATTCATAGTTCATATAGTATAATAATTTCAAAATTCATAGAGTATAATAATTTCATGGAGTTGAATATTTATCAGGATTTTTCAGATTTTTATTGCTGTTATCCTAATTATAACTTAATTTCAAATGTGAAATTCTTTATGCATTTATTTCATATATGTTTCCACATAAGTAAAGAGAACCCATGTTTGGTCAATTATTTTTTATTTATTTTTATTTAAACATTTTATTTTACATACCAACCAGAGGTCCTTTCCTCCCACTCAGCACCCAGCTTCCTCTCACCACTTCTACCCTACCCTACCCCACCCCACCCCAGTCCACCTCTCAGAGAGGATAAGGCCTGCTATGGGGAGTCAATAAAGTCAGGCTCATCAAGTTGAGGCAGTACAAAATACCTCTTCTCTGCATCTAGGCTGAGCAAGGTATCCCTCTATTGGGAATGGGTTCCAAAAATCCAGCTCATGCACCATGGATAAATCTTGGTCCCACTGCCAGAGACTCCACAAACTGTCCAAGCCACACAATTGTCATCCACATTGAGGGGGCCTACTTTGGTTCCACACAGGCTCCCCAGCTGTCAGTCCAGAGTCAATGAATTCCTAGTAGCTTGGGTTTCCCTATCACAATCTTGACCCCTTTGCTCAGATAATCCCTTTTTCTCTTTGACTAGACTGTGGATCTTTTCATCTGCTCCCATCTGTTGCCAAAGATGGTTCTATGATGACAATTAGAGTGATTATCAACTTGATGACAGGGAAGGGACAGTTCAGGCACCCTCCCCACTATTTCTTGGAGTCTTAGCTGGGGTCATCCTTGTGGATTCCTGGGTATTTCCCTAGCACCAGGTTTCTCCCTGACCCCAAATGGCTCCTCTATCAAGATATCTGGTTTTTTGTTCTCCCTCTCTGTTCCTCCTCCAGCTCCATCTTCCATTCCCTCTGCTCTCTTCATATTTAACCTTACCCCCACCCCCATACTCCCAATTTACTCAGAAGGTCTTATCTATTTCTCCTTCCTAGGGAATCCATGGATTTCTCTTTTAGGCTCCTCCTCCTAAGAGTATTCAGGGGTTGTGGATTGTAGCCTGGTTATCCTTTGCTTTATGTCTGTAATCCACATGTGCTATGAATAAGTACATACCATGTTTGTCATTTTGGGTCTGGGTAATCTCATTTAGAACAGTTATTTCTAGTTCCATCCATTTGCCTGAAATTTTCATGATGTTATTTTTTTCTGCTGGGGAATACTCCATTGTATAAATGAACCCCATTTTTTTAAATTCATTCTTCAGTTAAGAGGCATCTAGGTTGATTCCAGGTTCTGGTTATTACAAATAAAGCTGCTATGAAAGCAGTTGAGAAAATGCTCTTATGGTATGAATGTGCATCCTTTGGATATATGCCCAAAAGTGGTATTGCTGGCTCCTAAAGTAGATTGATTCGCAGTTTTCTGAGAAACTGCCATACTGATTTTCAAAATGGCTGTGCAAGTTTACATTCCCACAAGCAATGGTGAAGTGTTTCCCTTATTCCACATCCCCTCCAGCATAGGCTGTCATCAGTGTTTTTGACTTAGCCATTCTGACAAGTATTGGATGGTATCTCAAAGTTGTTTTGATTTGCATTTCTCTGATGGCTAAAGATGTTTAGCAGTTCTTTAAGTGTCTTTTGGGCATTTAAAATTTTTCTATTGAGAATTTTTTGTTTAGATCTGTACTCCATTTTTTAAATTACATTATTTAGGATTTTTTTGTGTCTAGTTTCTTGAGTTCTTTATATATTTTCAAGATTAGCCTCCTGTCAGATACAGAGTTGGTAAAGATCATTTCTCATTCTGCAGGCTGCTGTTTTGTCTTATTGTCCATGTCCTTTGCCTTTCAGAAGCTTCTCAGTTTCAGGAGATTCCATTTATTAATTGTTGCTCTCAGTGTCTGTGCAGTTGGTGTTGTATTTAGAAAGTGGTCTCATGTGCATTGGCATTCAAAGCTATTTCCCACTTTCTTTTCTATCAGGTTCAGTGTGGCTGGATTTATGCTGAGGTCTTTGGTCTACTTGGACTTGAGTTTTGTGCAGGGTGATAAATATGGATCAATTTGCATTCTTCTACATGCCAGCATCCAGTTATGCCAACACCATTTGTTGAAGATGCTTATATTTTTCCATTGTATATATTCAGCTTCTTTGTCAAAAATCAGGTGTTCATACTTCTGTGGATTAATATCAGGCTCTTCAATTCTATTGCATTAACCCACTTGTTTGTTTTAATGACAATACCAAGCTGTTTTTATTACTATAGTTTTTTTAGTAGAATTTGAAGTCAGGAATGGTGATGCCTACAGAAGTCCCTTTATTGTACAAAATGGTTTCAGCAATTCTGGAGATTTTTGTTTTGTTTTTTCAAATGAAGTTGAATATTGTTCTTTTGAAGTCTGCAAAGAAATATGTTGGGATTTTAATGGGGATTACATTGAATCTATAGATTGTTTTTGATAAGATTGCCATCTTTTACTATGTTGATCCTACTATCCAAGATCATGTGGGATTGTTTCATTTTCTGATGTCTTCTTCAATTTTTTTCAATGACATAAAATTCTTGTCATACAGATCTTTCACTTATTTGATTAGAGTTATCCCCAGATATTTTATATTATTTGTGGCTATTGTAAAAGGTGATGTTTCCCTGATTTTTTTCAGCTCATTTATTATTTGTATATAGAAGGAATATTAATTTTTTAGGTAATCTTGTGTACTACCATATTGCTGAAGTTGTATTTCAGCTGTAGGAATTCCCTGGTAGATTTTTTGGGGTCAGTTATGTATACTATCATATCATCTGCCAATAGCAAAAGTTTGACTTCTTTCTTTCCAATTTGTATCCCCTTGATATCTGTTTGTTGTCTTATTTAAGCTCTAACTAGGACTTCAAGTACCATATTGAATAGATATAGATAAAGTGGACAGTCTTGTCTTTCTTCTAATTTTAGTGGGATTACTTTGAGTTTCTCTCCATTTAGTTTGATGTTGGCTGTAGGCTGTATATTGCCTTTATTATGTTTAGGTATGTTCCTTTTATACGTGATCTGTCCAAGAACTTTTTATGAACAGCTGATGGATTATTTCTTTTTTTTTCTTTATTTATTTTGTATTTATCAAGAAAAACAGTAAAATGAATTTAAAATGCTGATAAGTTAACAATAACTATAAAGAAAATAAAAATCATAAGCATGACTTATCAAGGATGATAATGCAAATAATTTGCTACACATAAAATTACTTTGTATTCAGCTTTCCCTCTGAATTTTTTTTCTATCGCTGTATATCCGTATTCAAGGTCCCTTCCCCCTCCTGCAACATCAGGTCATTTTTCCTTCTTCACAACTCCCCATTCCCTCCCTGGGCAGAAAGCAGACAGTCCCATGGTCTCACTGATCCAATAATGCTTAGTTCAGTCTCCACTCCTGGCAAATCCAGTTTTGTTCCCCCTCCCTCAAGAGTGAGTCAGGTGTTCCTATAGGTGGAGTAGGATCTGAAGGGTCAGTCCAGGGTGTTTCTGTTCCCAAGTGAACAGCTGATGGATTATTTCAAAGTCTTTTTCAGTATCTAATGAGATGATCATATGGGTTTTTTCAGGTTTTTTTTTTATATATATATATAGTGGATGACAGGTTTGCTGGGTTCAGTATTGTGAGCTGACATCCATGGCATCTTAGTGTCAGTATAACATCTGTCCAAGACCTTCTGGCTTTCATAAGTCTCATTGAGAAGTCAGGAATTATTCTGATGGGTCTGTCTTTATAAGTTCCTTGGCCTTTTTCCTTTTCAGCTCCTAATATTTTTTTCTTTATTCTGTATGTTTAATGCTTTGATTATCACATAGTGAGTGCATTTTCTGGGGGGCGGTAATCTGTTTGGTGTTTTTTAAGCTTCTTGTATCTTCATAGGGATTTTCTTCTTTAGCTTGAGAAAGTTTTTGTCTATGATTTTGTTGAATATATTTTCTGTGCTTTTGAACTGGCAATCTTCTCCTTCTTCTATCTCTATTATTCCTAGGTTTGGTATTTTCATGGTGTCCCAGAGTTCCCAGATGTGTTATGAATTTTTTGGCTTTAGTGTTTTCTTTGACTAATAAATCTACTTTCTTTATCATATCTTGTACACTAAAGATTCTTTCCTTGATCTCTTGCATTCTGTTGGTTATGCTTGCATCTGTAGTTTTTGTTCATTTACTCAGCTTTTCCATTTTCAGCATTTATTTAGTTTATATCTTTTTTAATGCTTCTATTTCAATTTTCAAGTTTTGAACTGTTTCTTTCACCTGTTTGCTTTCCTCAAGGAATTTATTGATTTCTTTCAATTTTTATTTATCTTTCCTTCAGTTTCTTTAAGGAAATTTTTTATTTCTTCTTTAAAGGCCTCTATCATCTTCATAGAATTATTTTTAAGGTTTTTTTTTTTTTGGCTTGCTCCTTATTTGTGATGTTCAGGTCTTGCTTTTATAGAACTGCTAGGTTCTGGTGGTGTCATAATGATCTTTATGCTGCTGTATGTATTCTTGCACTACTGGCTATCCATTTATTCCTTCAATTATTGTAAACTGTATTTGTGTCTCAAGGAGCTGTTTTTGTCCCAATCTGTTCTGGTTGTGTTTTGTCTCAGGAAGCCTCCCTTAATCCAATCTGACTTCTTGGTACAATTGACCTGACAGATTTTGTATCTCAGGGAGCTGCAAGGTCACAGGGTAATGGGTGAGCTTGGGGGAGGGGTGGGACTTGAAGATTGCAGAGTTAGATGGAGATGTTAGTGAGGATGCCTGCCTGAAGGAGTCTTCCCTGCTGGTCTGAAACTGGGCAGCAATGGGTAGGAGTAGCACATGGGTCTTGTCCCCTCCCCGACATTGTACGTCCCAGAGACTGGGCAATCAGGCTGAACTGGGAGAAAACTCATTCACCTCTTAGTCCAATAGGAGTGACAGATTCTGTGTCTCACGGAACCTCTGAGGTGGCAGGGTGATGGGTGGGTTTGGAGGAAGCAGTGGGCCTTGTAAACTGCAGGGTCTAACAGGGGTATTAGCAGGGATGTGTGCCAACAGGAGTCTTCTTCCCTGACGGCCTGACACTTTGTGAATTTCAACATTTGTTATACGTTATGAGAAAGAAACATTAAACTTCATAAAGTCTATTTTTTCCTTTGAATATATTACTAAAACATGCTTGTGCTATATTCCATGTGAAAATGCAAACTGCACAAAGGGAAAAATGATGCTGTTTTTCCATCCCCGTTTTCTTCCCAGAAATAAGACTGTGGGCCTGAGGTTGCTGTATTTAAGTCACCCTCTTATCTGAGAAGACACAGCACACAAATATAGATGACTATGTTTACATTCTGTTCTTATGAAGAATAAGATACATTCTGATGGCTGCTCTTTACCTTCTAGTTTTCAAAAGCAAGAAAATCAAATTCCCCATGAAATTAATATGCACAAAATTACTTTATTCTATTTAGAATCTGAATAGTGCTTTATCAAATGTCATAAACATTCATTGTTTTTATCATTGGAGGGCCTAAGAATTTTCATTTTTAATAATATAAACAAAACCTTCACAAATGTTATCCTGTGTATTTTTAAATCTATATTACAGAATCCACCTAAGTATATTGCCAGGAGTCTACATTTTTCTCATTAATATTTATAACCAAATTATTTGAATGATTTAAACTTTCTTTAATGTTGTAAAATAATGATCCTTCTTGCACATCTCCTTGAGCAGTAACTATCACCAATAATTTTTAACTGGTACCAATTAGGAGTAGAAATGCTATCTACATATTCAAATATACATTGTTACAACTCCTAATGGTTCTGACCTTTCTATTTAAAGAACCCCTCACACTTCCTCTCTCATAAATGCTTTGACCACTTTTATCAGCTCTTTTGTTCAGAGTATGGCCTATGAGTACTGGAAATATTTGACACAGTCAGCATTATCTCATTTTACTTACAATCACAAAGTACCTGACACAGGCCAGATACTTGAAGTTTTGGGGATTTATCCATGAACAAAGCACAAGCTGTGGTCCTAAGAGTACATTCCAGAGGCAAGAGTCAGGAATACTAATGTATCGAAACTCCAGGCACATCAAGGACACTGGAAAATATAAAAACAGATAGGAACAGAGAAAATGGCAGGGGTGGAGGATCTCTAATGGGCTCCTCAGGCAGCCTTATAAAAGAAAATTGAAAATATTTCCAAATGATGTGATGGTGAATGTGATAGCAAAATTTACAGTGCCCATACAAAGGAAGTACAAATACTAAGGAATAAATTGGCATACTTGAAGAACATCAAGAAATTCAATGTGAAGCAGCAGAAACACCAGCAGGTAGGAAAGAAGGCCAGCAGGTGGGCAGGATGACTCTGGGAGAGAACTGGTAAAAAACAAAAGTATGTCCAAAAATGTCAATGTGAAAAAAATTACTTTATATGCTAATTAAGAATAATAACAGTGATTATGATAGCAATAAAAATAAATGCACTGAGGCTGATAAAGGATTAGAAATCAGTAATGAGAAGAATGATGGGGGAGGGATGAGGATCAGGCTGCAGACTTTCTAGGTCAGGGTAAAAAGACGGATTTTATTGTGTATCAGACAGGTATGTAGAAGAGTGACATAATCCTTTTATATTTTATTTTGATTAGGTAGTATGTGGAGGAAAGCAAGCAGCAGGCAGGATGTACATTGAGGGTTTTAGTGAGAAGCACAGGCTCACTATGATACCCAAGCAACAGGATATCAGCAGCTGGACCCTGGATGTAGCTCAGTGGTAAAGTATATGCTTACCATATACAAAGGCATGGATTTGAGCCCCTGTACCACCAAAAGAAAACAAGAAAATCTTGAAGATAAATATTGATACAGGGTAGTGAAAGATGCCACATGGGTAAGCAGAAACTAGAACTTGAAGCATGGTAAAGCAACTTTTCTAGGTTTGAAATAAAAGGGAAGATTTTTTTTAATAGCAGTCAGGGTAAGTGTTGGATTTGGGGTTTGGACAAAAGCTTGTGTTAGTGACTAAAATGAGTGTCTGGTATAGAGTAGATAGAATGGGCATCAATAGTGTTCTTTAACTTGCTGAGATTGGGGTGCCCATAAAGTTGGGTGTATATGGAGGTGGAGAGGATATTGGAGGGAGGGAAGGGAAGTTATTATTTTGTTTAGGGCTTCAATTGCTCTGACTGGTGGTAGCCATGTTGGAGGAGCCCCAGTCAGCAATGGAGCTTACGGAGTCCAGATCGCCAAATAACACAGCTAGGATAGATGTACCCCAGAGAGGCAAAGCCCACGGGGGACTGTACCCAGAATGCCCCTTGCTTCTGATGTGCCTTCTCCTGTTTGCTGTTATCATGATCTTATTATATTTGACCTGGTGTGATTACTAAGTGAAAGAATCCCAATGTATCTAGTATAGTGAGATTGTTTCATGGGAAAATCTCACTCCTCACTGGGCAATCTACTTGCAGATCATAATGAAGATGATTTTTATAGAGCAATGACACTTAAAAATATAAGATTTGGCTAGAATGGGAAAATGAAAACAAGAAAGTTTTAAGTATTATAGACCCATGAAATCTGCCTGTGGAAAAACCAGCCTGATGATCAAAGAAGGCAATTATCCATACAAGCAAGCTTAGGTCTGAGGTCCTTAGTCATGTAGCTTACAAAATTAATTACAGGTTTCATTGTGGACTTTGAAAAGGAAATTACATGACCCTATTGTGTGTAAAGAAAAGAGAAAAATAAATAGTTAGCTAGACTGCTTGAGTAAAGTTTTATAGAGTAGAAGTAAGATAGGAGTCCACTATGCTGAGACCTCAAACAGCTTCATGCCAGTGCAAAAACACTAGTCAAAATACACTTGGCTTGCTTAGAACCTTGTTAATCAATAATGAAAGAATCACTGATTTGGGGTGAAGATCTAATGATGAGAAAATTAACACAAATGAAAATGTTTAACTATACGTGGGCTTCTAAGAAAAGCATATAACTTGTAATCATAATGTGATTTCTTCCTGGGTAAAAATTTTAATTTGCTTTTGGAAAATATATAAATTGTGATTGTGAGGTGTTTTTTTTTTGTGTAGAGATTTTTGTCTTAGGTGATATAAAAGATATAAGATTTGTTCTCTTAGGAAAGTCTTCTTTGTATTTGTATAGCCACGAATTTCGCATCTCTCCAATTTCTCAGACTTACTGGACTCTGGCATCTGATAAAACACCTTTACCAAAAAGCAAGTTGAGGAGGAAAGTATTTGGCTTACACTTCAGCATTGCTGTTCATCACTGAAGGGAGACATCAGGAGCTCACACAGGGCAGGAACCTGGAGGCAGGAGCTGATGCAGAGGTCGTGGAGGGATAATGCTTGCTGGCTTGCTCCTCTTGACTTTCTCAGCCTACTTTCTAAGAGAACTACCACCAGCAGGCCAGGAACAGCACCACCCACCACAGACCGAGCCCTCCCCCACTGATCACTAATTGACAATATGCCTTACAGCTGGACGTCATGGAGGCATTTCCTCAACTGAGGCTCCTTCCTCTCTGATGACTCCAGCTTGTCTCAAGTTGACACACAAAACCAGCCAGTAATAATACAATTCCTTTTACAGTCATCTCTCCAAATTTCCCAACTTATACATTGTAGCTATGATGCACATTTTTCATGTTTTCTTTTTGTGTGCCTTTTCAGGTTCCATGCTTTGAGCTGGGGTCAATTCTAGTTATCCTAAGAGCTATGTGACCTAGGAGATAACATAACCCAACTCCTCAAAGCTTCCTCATCTGAAAAATAGGGACGGTAATGACACTTGCTGTAAGTGCCTGGAACTTTAAGGTGATATTCATCAGCAAAACACAATCCCTTGCCACAGGTTATGGCTATTTTGCCAAGTTGTTAAAGGACAACTCAGTAGGTTTGACTAAAATAAACACTGGGGATAAGTGGCAATCAGCAGAAAACTGAAGAACACAGAAGAATGGCATGCAGCAGAGTGTAACATCCATAATATGAGAAAACACTATTTTGTAGACTTGTTATTTCAGATTTACATATATACTATGCAGTTACAGGCAACAAATTTCTAACAAGCAATAAAATAGTTTGGAACTTGAGATAGCATCTGTTTAAATTGTACACCCATCATGAAACCAATCCAATCCCTTGTACTTCTTCTGGCCACACTCTGTGTCATAGGAAATCCATTCTTGCAACTATCTTTTTTGTGCAGCAACTTCAAACCTCTATGTAACCAGGACACTTCCGGTATATCTCTAAACACTTGGCATGGCTCTCAGCATATTCCTTTGCATACTATAGATACTAAATACCTATTTTATTATTATATGTCTAAATTTTATTCATATGTAATTCTGGAAATGTTATCTGATAAAGCTTTTACTGAGGAGACACAATATACATGTTTACTCACAAGTATAGACACCAGCTAAGTCTAACTTGGTGAACTAATGAGTTATATTGGGGTTGTTTTGGGGAATGTAGGGGAGGGATAGCTTATGGGAACAGAAATGACACATGGGGCTGCATCACCAAGGCCTACCTCAAAATGAGTGACTGCTTAGAAAAGCTGGGAACCTGGAGCACACTGCACAGCCTGCAGACAGCTCAACAGTTTGGAGAGTGTCCTTTCCACATGCATGACTTGGTTGGTTTAAGCCCCTTTCTGGCAGCTCAGCTGGTTTCTCAGAGTCTTCTTTGCACTTTATCTCTGTCCAAACTCAGGGACTAGGGTTTGATTGCTTACACTGGCAGGGAGGGACCTAGTGAGTCTGGTCAGCTTCAGGGACTTTTGACTTCTTGTGTACACTCCTGTTACAGGCGCTCCTCTGTGGGATGGAATGTTTTAGTCTCAAAGAAAAAAAAAAAAAAACCTGTTACACAACAGGAGATAATGAAAAAAACCTTCTAAATCAATCAATCAAACAAACAAACCCAACTGACCTTCCCCCAACTCAGCCATCCTATTCCTGCATGTTTTCTTTCCCTCTCTCTCCCCTTATCCATTGCCCGCTATTGTCCAAATTTACTCAGAACATCTTATCTACTTCCCCTGCCCAGAGGAATCCATGGTTGTCTTGTCTCTCTTAGGTTCTTCTTTGTTGTTGCTCAGAGGTTATGGATTGTAGCCTGGTTATCCTTTGTTTTAAGTCTAAAATATGCTTCTGAGTCAGTACATACTATGTTGTCTTTCCGGATCTGTGTTATGTCACTCAGGATGATATTTTTTTCTAGTTCCATCTATTTACCTGAAAATTATAGAATGTCACTTTTTCCTCCTGAGTAGCACCCCATTGTGTAAATGTATCACAATTTCTAATCCATTCTTCAGTTGATGGGCATCTAGGTTGTTTCCAGGTTCCAGCTATTACAAATCCTGCTATAAACACAGTTGAGCAGATGTCTTTGTGGTAATAATATATATCCTTTGGGTATATGCCCAATAGTGTTATTGCTGGATCATTAGGTAGATTGATACCTAGTTTTCTGAGGAACCATCATACTAATTTCCAAAGTGGCTGTACAAGTTTACATTCCCATCAGCAATGGAGGAGTGTTCCTCTTGCTCCACATCCCCTCCAGCTTAGACTGTCATCTGTGTATGGAACAGTTTGTTGAGTATTGGTATTAGTTCTTCTTGGAATGTCCGGTAGAATTCTGCAGTGAAACCATCTGGACCTGGGCTTTTTTTCTTTATTTGGGAGACTTTTAATAACAGCTTCAATTTCTCTTGGTGTTATAGGTCTGTTTAGGTCTTCAATCTGTAATTGATTTAATTTTGGTAATTGGTATTGTCCAGAAAGCTATCCATTTCTTTTGGATTTTCCATTTTAGTAGAATATAGATTTTCAAAGTATGACCTGATAATTCTCTGAATTTCCTGGGAGTCTGTTGTTATATCCCCCTTTTCATTTCTGATTCTATTAATTTGAATATTCTTTCTCTGTCTTTTGGTTAGTTTGCATAAGGATTTGTCTATCTTGTTGACTTTCTCAAAGAACCAACTTTTTGAGTCATTTTTTTGTATTGTTCTCTTTGCTTCTATTGTACTGATTTCAGCTCTAAGTTTGATTTCAGACCTGCCATCTACTCCTTCTAGGTGAGTTTGCTTCTAATTGTTAAAACCTACAGCTGAGTTATTAGGTCTCTTGTGTAAGCTTTCCCTTGGCTTTTTATAAAGGCATCAAGTGCTATGAACTTTCCTCCTAAGACTGCTTTCATTGTGTCCAGTAAGTCTGGGTATGTTGTGGATTAATTTTCATTAAATTCTAGAAAGTCTTTCATTTCTTTATTAACTTCTTCCCTGACCCAGAGGTTGTTCAATGTAGAGATGTTTAGTTTCTATGAGTTTATAAGCTTTCTGTGATTTTTGTTGTTGTTGAATTCTAACTTTAGGCTATGGTGGTCTGATATGATACAAGGTGTTATTCCCATTTTTTTGTCACTATTGATATTTGCTTATGACCAAGTCAATTTTAAAAAAAGTTCCATGGGGTGCTGGGAAATATGTATATTCCTTTGTGTTAGGATGAAAGCTTCTGTAAATATCTATTAAGTCCATTTGCATCATAACATCTGTTAGACCCCTTATTTCTCTGTTGATTCTTTGTCTGGTTGACCTATCCAAGGGTGAAAGTGAGAGGTATTATTAGAGTGTAATATTTGATGTGAGGTTTAAGCTTTAGTAGTGTTTCTTTACATATGAATGTGCCCTTATGTTAGGGGCATAAATATTCAGGATTGGGATCTCATCTTCATCAATTTTTTCCTGAATTTAATGAATAATGTCTATCCTGGTCTCTTTTGATTGATTTTAGTTTGAACTCTACTTTATTAGACATTAGTATAGCAACACCAGCTTGTTTTTTGGGGCCATTTGATTGAAAAGTCTTTTCCCATGCCTTTACTCTGAGCCTGTGTTTGTCTTTAGAGTTGAGGTGTGTTTTTCGCATGCAGCAGAAGGTTGGCTTTTGTTTTTGTATCCATTGTGTTAGGGTGTGCTTTTTTATAGGTGAGTTATGTCCATTGATGTTAAGGAATATTAATGACCACTGATTGTTACTTCCTGTTATTTTTGGTGATAGTTTGTATTTCCTTTCTTAGGGTTTTTCTTCTGTGAGATTATCAATTATGGTTTCATGGTTGTATCTGGGTTTGTTGGGTTAGAGTTTTCCCTCAAGTGCTTTCTGTAGTGCAGTATTTGTGGACAGGTATTGTTTCAACTTGTCTTTGTTGTAAAATATCTTGCTTACTCCACCTATGGTGATTAATAGTTTTGCTGGGCAAGTAGTCTGGGTTGGCAGCCATGCTCTTTTAGTGTCTGTATAACTTCTGACAAGGATCTTCTCGCTTTCATTGTTCCCATTGAATAGTCTGGTGTTATTCTGATGGGTCTGTCTTTATAGGTAAGGTGGCCCTTTTCCTTTGCAGGTCTTAATATTTTTTCTTTGTTCTGTATGTTTTGTGGCTTAATTATTATGTGATGAGCAGACTTTTGGGGGGGTTCTATTCTATTCAGTGTTCTGTAAGCTTCTTGTATCTTTATAGGCATTTCCTTCTTTAAAGTGGGAAAGTTTTTTTCTATGATTTTATTGAATACATTATCTGTGCCTTTGAGCTGGTATTCTTCTCCTTCTTCTATGCCTATTATTCTCAAGTTTGGTCTTTTCATGGTGTCCCAGATTTCCTGAATGTTTTGTGTTATGGCTTTTTTGGTTTTGATGTTTTCTATGTGTGAATTATTTATTTCCACTATTGAGTCTTCCACTCCAGAGATTCTCTCTTCTATATCTTATATTCTGTTGCTTATGCTTGTATCTGTAGTTCCAGATAATTTCTTCAGATTCTCTATTTCATCCTTTGCTTCGTTTTGTGCCTTCTTTATTGTTTCTATTTCAGTTTTTATTTCCTGGAATGTTTCTTTCATTTTTTGGGTTTCTCTTTCTTAGTTTTATTTGTTTACTTTCAAGGATTTGTTCACCTCTTCAAATTTTTTATTTGTTTTTCCTTCTATTTCTTTAAGTTACTTTTTCATATCCTCTTTTAAGGCTTCTATAATCTTCATAAGGGTGTTTGTATTGTTGTTTCCTTCTGTTTCCTCTTCATTGCTCTGTTCAAGTCTTGGTGTTGTAGAGACATCAGCTTCTTCTGGTGGTGCTTTGTTGTTCTTTATATTGTTATATGTATTTTTCCACTGGCACCTGCCCATGACTTCCTTGGTTTGCTCTAGTCAGGTCTCAGTGGAATCTTAGTCCGTTGTGGCTATAGAGGTTGTGTGTCTCCTGTCTGCATGATTTCTTGTTCTGGTCAGGTCACAGGATCCTCGATGTCTGAAGTTGCCTGACTCGAACTCTGCCTCAAACAACACGGGATCACGCTGTTCAGAGAGATATCTGTTCCTCTGTGATGAAGCAGCCTGCCTTGAAGGGGTGGGGTGCGGCGTCTGTGATTCCCCTGGGATTCCTGGGGCAGGTTTCTCTCAGCCCTGGTCCAGGGCAGGCCTGTATGTGAAGTCAAATCCGAGACTGTGGCTCTGGCCTCTGGGATGAGGTTCCCCAGGGTCCAGGGGCTGGAACTTGCTCACCTCCCCCTCCGCACTGAACCTTGGATTTTTTTTTTTTTTTAGCCAGATTTGAAGCAAGCTTTATTAAACACTGGCCAGGCCAGGTCCAAACTCAGGAACCTCAGAGTAAGGCATAGAATTACTTTAGTCAGTGACTTATAGAACAAACCCTACAAGGCTATGTACATCTCACCTTCATCCAATCAGTGACAAGCATACACATCTGGTGTTCATCCTGACTACACACTTCCCATCTGTGTGTGATCAAGCACAATCTGTGCACTTGGAGCAACCAAGCTTGTTTACAGAAGTGAAAACCTTTGACTTATTATTTTTTTTATTTTTTCTCTGTTTATTTTTATAGAATAAAGTCTCATTTTTTTATCCATGTATTCCTTTGTTCTATCTCTTCCCCAGCCCCCATCTCTTCCCCAACCCCCATCTCTTCCCCACAAAGGGCAGGAGGTTCCCAAAGTGGATTAGTTCAGCATCTACTCCAGGCAGGTCCAAATTCCTCATCCTAATATCAAGACTAGGTTAGGTGATGCTCTGGAGGAAATGGGCTCCAAGGTGCCAGTCCATGCACAGAAACACAGTCTGAACCCTCCCCTCAAGGCTCCACATATTGCCCATGTCAGTGGACAATTGTCTATCCTTGGAGGGCCTAGAAACTTTTCCTGACGGTTCCCAGGTGGCTGTTCTTGATTCAGTGAGCTCCCCAGAGCTCCAGCCAGCCTTCACTGTGAGAATGTTCCTCATAGTTCCTATCCCTTTGCTCATAGAGAGTTTCCTCCCCCGCTGTCAGCTGAACCAGGGACTCAGCTCAGTGTTCAGCCATATATCCCTACCTCTACTTCCATTCATTGTTGGATGTGATGACACTTAGGATGGTTATTCATTTGATTATGGGGGAAGTACTGTTTAGGCAACAGCTTCTCTGTTGGTTGGAGACATAGGCAGGGACATCCTGTGTGTTCTTGGAGATTTCCCTAGCACCCAGTCTTTTTCCAACCTCATATTTGCTTCCCCTATTCAGATCTCCATCTTTTTTTTCTCTCCCTCCTTGTTGTTTCTTTCACTTAATCATTTGTTCCCACCTCTTCTTGGTTGCAACCTCTTATGCTCCCAATTAGCTGAAGAGATATTCTATATTTTCTCTTCCTGGATGTGTCTCTTAAGTTCCTTCAGATCCCAAGCTGTTCAGTGGTTGTTGTTTGCAGCTTAGGTGTTCTTTATTCTTTTTTTTAAAATCCACTAATGAGTGAATACATCCCCCTGCTTATCCTTCTAGGTTTGTGATACCATGCTCAGGAGGATATTCTCCAAAACCATCCATTTGCCTGTGAATTTTAGGATATCATTTTTTCTTACTGCTGAGTAGTACTCCATTGTGTAGATGTGCCACAGTTTGTTAATCTATTCTTCAGTTGAGGGGCATCTAGATTTTTTTTCAGGTTGTTACTATTATAAATAACAAATAATAAAGTGTAGCACTTTCTAGGGCTTCATTTATAAGTTTAGGACCATATAAACTCTGCAAATGTGTGCATTTGTGTATTTATCCATTTTCTTCTTCTTCTTCTTCTTCTTCTTCTTCTTCTTCTTCTTCTTCTTCTTCTTCTTCAGATTTTCTGTGTAGTTTTTAAGTTTAATTTTTATGTTATTATTTCTGGATTTCATATAGTACATTTCTTATTCTTTTTTATCTTCCAACTTCTCTTATGTCGTTTCCTTTCTTATATACCCACTTTCATGTTTCTCTCCTTTCTTAAAAAAAAAAAGAAAGAAAGAAAGAATCTTATTAAAGAACCACTTAAAACATGAAATCTGCCTTGTTTTAACTATCTACTCCTGGGCATGGGGCCTGCCCTAGAATATGGTTGCTATACCCAGGGTCACTCCACTGAAGGAAACAGATTTTCCTTCTCCTACTAAAAAGTTACCTGTGGGACTTCATGCTCACCTCCCCTCCTATACACTGGATTTAAACTCCCCATTTCTAGTGAGCTGTTTTAGCCATAAAAAAAAAAATCCAAGCAGGGTGCTGGAGAGAGACAGATCAGTGGGTAAAATACATACTTTGGGAACATAAGACCCAGAACTGAATCCCCAACACCTATGCAAAATCTAGGTCACATGTTTCTGTAACCCTGGCGTTTAAAGGCAAGGACAGACAAATCCTGGGGCCAGCCAGATAACACTAAAGTGTAGGTTCCATATTCAGTGAGAATCCCTGTCCTGTAAAACAACCTGGGGAATCAACTGAGGAAGGCATGAAAGCCTCAGTCAAGCCCATCACTTATACCTACAGCACAGGTACACACATGCATAACACGCACAGAGAGGTAGGGTGGAGAGAAAAATCACAAGTGTAAGTTTATGATATCACTTTTATTTAAAAATAGTTTCCCAACCTTGTGCATCCCCCACAGTTTAGCCTTTACCCTCTTTCTTATTATCTTAAAACGTTCAGCTTGAGTTAACAATGTAAGTCCCCACTAAGTGCACCCTCTGCTGTGTCCTTCAGTGCAGAGAAGAGTCCTGAGACTCTTTCAGACCATTAGAAAATCATTTAGTCCCTGATCTCTTGTGGCCCGCTCCCTTTAGTAAGCTTCTGCCAGGCTCTCTACGGCAATAAATCAGTTGTGTGCTCAGCACCTAACAGTTCCAGGAAATGTGATCACTGTGCTCATTTTCTTTCTGGCTGGCTGTAGAAATCCCATGGATGAGGTCTGCCTCCCTGAGTTCAGTTGGTTTGTGGTCCTACACATGAGTAAGAGGTGGGACCAGGAAAGACACCAGTTTGTTCTTTGGGATCTGCCACCTACTGGGTTCCCCTGAGGGTTAGAGCTTCCAGAATAATAGAGACAGAGATATACCCTGTGTTTGCTTGGGATTTTGTGCCTACAATTTTGTTTGCAATTCTACCTTCAGAGCTCCCACCCAAGCAAACCCCCTTCAGGATAAGCAGAGTGGACTTTGTAACAGTCAAGACCACATAAACAGTACGGCTCTCTAAACATCTGCTGCCCTTCACCTGGCGGCTCATCCTCTCTCCTTTGTACTAGTTTTCCCCTTTCAAGTGGACCCTGCTTTTCAGGGAAGAGGGCCAAAGCCCCAGAGAATGCAACCTAAGGTCTAAACACCAAGCCAAGCCAAGGGGTGGGCAGACATACTGCCCTCTGCTTTTTTGTTTGTTTGTTTTGTTTTTTGAGGGCAAAGTGTGTCTCCTCTTCACAAAAATGCCCTGATTCCACTTCAGTGGCTCCCCAAAGCTGACCTTGCTGGCCGCCAGGTTAATTAGCTTTAAGAAAAGTGGTCTAGTTCAGATACTAACTCAAGACTGAACTTGCCCTGCATCAATTAGGTGGAGTAAAGGAAGCATGCTTTTGGCAGGTAAAAGGAATAGATTCCTATTTTTCCCCTTCCAATATGAGATTTAAAAGCCTTAAACATTAATCTCTTCCAATTCCATTCCCCTTTTGCCTTAATTGAGCACTTATCTTACGGGCAAACAGTTTAGTGGTGAAATCAAATCACTAAAAGGTGACTCTGGAGAGGAGTGTCTTCGGACAGTACTGATCTTCTTAGCCATTATCCACTTAGAGCACACTTTTCTATTTTGGGCTGTGTTTTCATCTCCCTTCACTTCCCATCAGGCTTCTATTGACTTGTAACAGCAGCCTCTGGACCCCTGAGCTGGTCTTCCTGTCTTCCCCATGCTCCAACTGCTCCACTGCAGCCTCTGCACCCCTGAGCTGGTCTTCTTGTCTTCCCTGATGCTCCAACTGCTCCACTGCAGCCTCTGGACCCCTGAGCTCTGCTGCCTGTCTTCCCCATGCTCCAGCTGCTCCACTGCAGCCTCTGGACCCCTGAGCTCGGCTTCCTGTCTTCCCCATGCTCCAGCTGCTCCACTGCAGCCTCTGGACCCCTGAGCTCTGCTGCCTGTCTTCCCCATGCTCCAGCTGCTCCACTGCAGCCTCTGGACCCCTGAGCTCTGCTGCCTGTCTTCCCCATGCTCCAGCTGCTCCACTGCAGCCTCTGGACCCCTGAGCTGGGCTGCCTGTCTTCCCTGATGCAGTAACTACTCCACTGCTTGTGGATGAACAGGCTATTGCTTCTCCACATGGCTCCCAGGACGGTGGAAACAGCAGGTGGTACCTACTTGCAATGGGCCCCCGCCCTTGACCAGCAGTCAGCTCAAAGCATAGCATTTGCCAATAAACCCAGTTTGTCACATACACAAGAAAGGTGATTTAAAAACTGCACCCTGTTTACAGCCTGTTGCAGAAAAGGCAGCTGTCTTTCCTCTTCCTGATGGTCAATATCCAACAATACACTTTCGCTTTCAGTGAATTATGCCTCCACATGATCTAGAACCAAGAATGCTAGAATAGGGGGAGGAATGTCAAATAATTGTGGTGATATGTTGTATATTTAATAAAATTAGTCTAGAATATCAAAAGACAGAGACATCTTTACAGGTTTTTGTTTTGTTTGCTTTTGTTTTGTTGAGACAGTCCTGGCTATCCTAGAACTTGCTTTGTAGACCAGGCTGGCCTTGAACTCACAGAGCTCCTCCTGCCTCTGCCTCTCAAGTACTGGAACTAATGATATGCACTACCACTGCCTGACTTTTAGGCCTTGAACTCACAGAGATTTCTGTCTCCCAAGTGACAGGATTAAAGGCCCTGACCTTCTTGGCTTAGTTGTGAGTTATACTCTTCTCTGATATTCCAGACCAATTTTATTAAATATATAATATATCATCACAAATAATAATGGAGACGTTTTATTTCAGAGTCTTTCCTCTTTCATTCCTCAGCCTTTGGCCTTTGAAGGGACACTGGCCCTCTTGAGCATGTGGCTCCCACAGGCCTTCTCCTTCTCTTCCATTCCTTCTGCCTTGCTAAACCATTAGATTGCATTTCTAAAGCTGCCTACTAAGGTCTATTCTCTCTCTCTCTCTCTCTCTCTCTCTCTCTCTCTCTCTCTCTCTTTCTTTTCTTTTCATTGATTCTCTTACATGATCACTTCCTCTTATGAGGCTGACTTTCAAGGTCCAGCTATCAAAAGTCTCTCTGGCTACCCTGATTAACATGACAGTTAAAATTAAACACTATATCCTAGCATGAGGTTTCACCTTCTATCTTTATAAACCACCATTTTCTTGTGGGCCCCATGGTTCTCTCCTCTATCTAGAAGCAGTCCTCTGTCCGTCTGGGACAAACACTCCTTCTGCTTTTCTCCTGTCCCCCCTTCTCCCTGATACTCTCTCTTTCACCACCACACCCTAGCCCACTCTAACACAGGCATCCCCTTCTCCTCTTAAAATTTACACCTCCAAGGTCATTTGCTGCTGTTTTCTGCCTGAGTCAGGAATCAGCCACTTTACCTTTTCTTTCCCACCTAATAAAGAATCTCTCTGTAAAAACAGATGTTTGGTTGTGGTTTATGCCTGGTCCAGATTCAAGGACCCTGCTATGCATGGGTTTCCTTCAGCACTTCCATCCAAAAAAAGGCTTCTTCTCTGGAGGTGGCCACTGCTAAGTGCTTGGCATCTTGGAGGCATACCTGCCTGGGTCAGGGAGAGCAGAAGCCTCAGGCCAACGCTTGACTGCTTACTCTCCAGTTCTTACACAGTACCAATCCCATCATGCTTGCTGATCCCATTTACATACAACACTGAATACGTCCAAGGATCATCGCATTCTTCCTTCTAATGAGCATGGTCTCTGATTCCATCAATAGCCCTAGTGTATTATGTATTTGTCTCATCTCCTTCTTGGCATGAGAGGAAAGATTTATTTTAGCTCACAGTTTAAGGGATCACAGTCCATCTTAGTAAGGAAACAGCTAGGTGGCAATGGATCTGAGTGGATCAGGAAGTAGGACAAGGACATCAGATTCAGGGAGTGGCCATAAACCTCAAGGCCCATTCCCCCAGCAACTCTAGCTAGGCTTTCTCTTTCAAAAGTTCTTAACCTCCCCAGGAGATTCACACCTCGAGTTCACATACATGCAGGGCATTTCCCCTTCAAACCATAATGCCTAACCTCAGTGCAGGACAGACTGCCTGTCCACCATCTATGACTGTCACGACACAGGCCACGGTGGTCCTACTTTCTTGCTCTAAGAAGGAGAGGTGTCTGTTGCAGGATAAATGCTTCCTTTCTGGGGGAATGACTTTTCTCCTTGAACCTCACAGTCCAGCTTCCTCTTTGCAGCTTTAAAGTCCTGTCAGCTGCCAAGCCCATGCATCAAGTGCACCACTCCCTTCTCAGCTTTGAGGAAGTTTGCTTATCTAGGGAGCAGTGCCCTCCTCCTTCATGGAGAAGGAATGTTTCTGGCCCACTGGCCCAGCCTGAAACAATTCATGGGTGAACCAACAGGAATGACCTTCCCAATTGTAGGTCATCTCTTCTCTTGGACTTCTCAGCTCACCAAGTCCCATGCCCTCCCCTGGCTCTGAGCCCCACAGGAATATGTAGGCTATCACACTGTCCCTTCCTCTAAGATGCCTCTACACTGAAGATTGAACACAGGAAGTGCTACGAAAGCTCTCCCTCTCACTGCTTATCTGATCTTGTGCTTATAGACTGATAAGAGCTGTGTGATGGCCTTCGGTGCTAAGTGCCAGAAATTGGGGGCTATCTTACAACCTCCTCAATCGATTCTTACATCTCAGCAAAGGAACAGGTTTATAGATGTTAAAACCTATTTTGCTCATGCAGATCTAAATGTTTGGTGTTAACATAGAAACATTATAACACAGACACACACATGTTAGGTAACCAGAAACCCACCAAAATTGAGATGGTCCCTAACTCCTGATGCAGAAGCTTCACGAAGCCAATCCCACAGAGGATAGCTCTTCTAAATGCAATCATCATAGGCTAGTTTTGTTTACTTCTGAACTTTAAATAAATGAACTTCTGCCTTATTCCATTTGTCTTGTATTATTTTCTGAAAGTGTTTTTGAAATTCTTCAAGAGTGATGTTGTGATCAATCATTTACTGCCTTATTAATCTATTATCTAGACATTCCACATGTCTGTGCATTTCACTACCCATGAACACTGTGGTTGCTTCAAATTTACAATTACTATGAATAGTGTTGACGTGAAAATCTTTGTAATTGTCTTTTCTGTGATTATATAAGCATATTTGAGCATAGAATTGCCGAATCATTTAGTACACCTACATTTAGCTTTTGTACATATTACTAAAAGCTATCATATTGATTTATTTTTTCCCATGAGCACTTTATAAGAATTGCTGCCTTTTAAAAATTTTACCAATATTTAGGAATGTCAAGTAAGTCTATGATAGCCATTGTATATGTTTATAATAGAATCTTGCTTGGTTCACAGTATTTTTGGAATGTGTATGTGTGTATAGTGCACATGTAAGGGTGTGAGTATGCATGTGGAGACTAGAGGTTAATGTTAAACATCTTCCTTAATCACTTTTCTGGCAGGATCTCTAGTTGAAGCCAAAACTCATCAATTTGGCTAGTCAAGTTCCATCTACTGAGTACTGGGCTCTGGGGATCCAAATTTTGACTTTCACTGTCTTGTGGGAAACACTGAATCATGTCCTCGGCCCTCACATTAGTTTTAGCTAGTATTTTCCTGGTGACTGACAGTGGTCAGTGGCTTTTCACTTTTAGTTCTTTATTGGTCTTTGAGATATTAGTGTATGTGGAGGTGGCATGGGGGTATGAGTGTAAATATGAGTCTATGAGTGAATGTATGTGTTTATGAGTTGATTGTGTGTGTGTAGTATGATTCTAATTTTGCACTGGTATTTTATTTAGCATGTGTTTATATTCCTTAGAATGTAAATGTGATTAAAATATTCTGAATGTGAGTTCCTTGTCAGTGAAAATATTGCAGTTTTCCCATTGAGGCTTATCTTTTCACTCTCTGAATGATCTCTATAGCTGAGTAGAACTTTACTAATGAATTCCTTACAAGCTGTACTTTATGTGTATATTCTGTTGAGAACCTCTTGCCTCCTTTGTGATCATGAAAATATTCTCTGGCAATGGAAGTGCCACTGTTTCCTTCACAGTCGTATTAGTGTTTCATCAGTCTGAAATTGGCTCACTGATTTTTGACTGTGGAGCATATAAGTCAACCCACTCTGGGACAACATTCTGAGTGTAGGACAACTAAAGGGGAAAGCCCGAAGCACTATGCACTGAAAAGCTATGCTAATAAACTCTAGAACTATCTATTCTTCTCTCATATATTACATCCCACTGCAGTTTCCCCTCCAACCTCAATCTACTTTTTATTTTCATTTCAAAATGGGCAGACCTCCCAGGGATATCATTAAAACATTGCACATCTATTAACACTAGATGAGGCATCCCAATAGGAGGGAAAGGTCTCCAAAAGCAAGCAAAAGAGTCAGGGACAGCCCCACTCCCACTGATGGGTACCACTAGAAACACAAGCTATACAACCATACCATATGCAGAGGGCCTAGGTCAAACCCATGCAGGTTCCCACTTTATTGTCAGTTCAGTCTCTATGAGCCCAGGTTAGTTGATTCTGTGGGGGGAGGAGTTGTTTTTGGTTTTGTGTGTGTGTGTGTGTGTGTGTGTGTGTGTGTGTGTGTGTGTGTGTGTTTATGGTGTCCTTGACTCTCCAGCTTCCCCCCTTCTGAAAAATTTTCTGTGGTCTGCCTAATTTCTGGCTGTGAATCTCTGCATCTGTTCCTATCAGTTGCAGGATGAAGCCTCTCTAACGACAATTATGCTTGGCTCCAATCTACAAGTATAGCAAATATCATGAAGAAACATTTCATTGATGTCTCTTTTGTTTGTTTTTGTTTTTTTCCATGGTGTTTGGTTCTAGCCTAGGTCACTGGCCATTCTACCTCTGGTTCTGTGCTCTCCAGGTAATGCCAGGGATGGGCTCCCTCTCATGGTATGGGTCTCAAGATGGATCAGGCATTGGTTGTTTACTCCTACAAATTCTGTGCCACCTTTACCCCAGCATACTTCATAGGCAGGGCAAATTGCAGATCAAAGATTATGGGTTGGTATTCCATTTCTCTGCTGGAAGTCCTTCCTGGTTCCAGGAGATGGCCTGGCCAGGGCCCATATCTACTATTGCTAAGAATCTTAGCTAGCATCGCTAGCATAGATTCCTGGGACTTTCCATTGCACTAGGTTTCTAGCTCATCCCTGAGATGCCTCCCAATTCCAGTTGTTTGCCTGGTGTTCTCTCCCTCCATTCTCACCCCAGCCTGATCCCCCCTGTTCATGCCCCCATCAGCTCTCATATCTATTACATTACCACTTCCCAAGGAGAAATGTCCCCATTGTTTTTAATCTAAATTTACGTAGTAGGATTATGTTGTTACATTGTAGATAATTGTCTCACCTACTGGTTTAATAAAAATGCTGATTGGCCAAAGGCAGATAGGAAGTATGGGTGGGGCAAACAGATTAAGTAAACTCTGAGAACAGGAAGAACAGAGCAGAGATGTCACAGAGAAGGCAGAGAGACACTATAATAAGATGCCAGCAGACACAAAGGGAAGAAGTTGAAATGCTGCTCTGAGAAAGGTACCGAACTGCAAGGCTGAACAAGATAAGAATCATGGATTAGTTTAAGAGTAAAGAGCTAGCAAGGTATATACCTGGGCCCTAGGTCAATCAGCATAAAATTAATAAAAGTGTCTTTATGTTTCTATGGAACTGCAAGTTTGTAGGTCTAGACTACAGGCTGGACAGGCCAGAGACTTACTACTACAAATGGCATACCAATGTGGGTAAAATATACCCACATAAAGCCATACAAAGCTTAAAAATGGACTAGATCGCAGAAACGGAGCCAAAAGAAGCTTCTGAGTTGTGCCTCTCAAGTGGAACATGGTAAAGAGACTGAGTGGTGTATGGGATTGAATTACAAAATGGTGGGTTTGCTGCATGCATCTTAAGCTGCAACAAGGCCAGTTCCTGAGCCTCAATATAAGCAAAGAGCTGAGGATTTAAGGTTTCAGTTTATCAGGACAAAAAAGTAACAGACTTCTTACCATGGTTTCTTAGTGGCAGCTTTTTCTCCTGTGGGCTCTGTTTGCTGGAGGCAAGCAGAGGTGTGGCTTTCTTAAGTGAGACTTCCTGATTTGGTCTTAGAGGCAAAACACTTGTGAGTCTTTTAAGAGGCCCTGCTGCCAAATTCTTAAATGGAGTTCATAAGCAGCAGATGGCAGTGCTTTACTTGGTGATTATATGAACCCTAAAATTCACCAGAATGGTAATTGTGAGTCCTAGCAGTACCTCTGCTAAAAAGCTAAATCCTATGAAGCTAGAGTAGGAGCTGAGTGGAGCCAGCCAGTTATTCTAGTGAAGTCTTTAGTCCTTATCTACATTTTAAAGGTGCAGATTAAAGGTGCGATCAGAAACAGCAAGAAATAGAGAGAGCTGGGTGGAGTCAGCTACCTTAGTCAAGCAAAAGAATGGTCAGAAACAGAAGAAGATAAAAGATATACAGCAGAAACAGATTAAAACAACAACAACAACAACAACAACAACAACAACAACAACAACAACAACTAAATTCAGCCACTCTGGAATACAGTATGGTGATTTCTCAGAAAACTGGAAATCAATCTTCCCAAGGATCCAGCAATACCACTAATGGGCATATACCCTTAATTGCACATCCACACCCCAAAAACATTAGCTCAACTATGTTCATAGCAGCGTTATTTGTAATAGCAAGAACCTGGAAACAACCTAGATGCCCCTCAACTGAAGAATGGATTAACAAATTGTGTTACATCTACACAATGGAGTACTACTCAGCAGTAAGAAAAAAAAAGATATCCTAAAATTTGCAAGCAAATGGATGGATTTGGAGAATATCCTCCTGTGCGAGGTATACAAACCTAGAAAGATAAGCAGGGCATGTACTCACTCATTAGTGGACTTTAAACAAAAAGCAAAGCATGTCCAAGCTGCAAACCACAACCACTGAACAGCTTAGGATCTGAAACACCTTGGACCATCACCTTGGAGCCCATTCCCTCCAGTGGAACACCTGACTCAGTCTTGATGTGGGGGTGAGGAAAGCAGATTTGCCTGGAGTGGATGCTGAACTAAGCCACCTTGGGACCTTGGGACCTCCTGCCCTTGCTGGGGAGGAGATAAGGAGATGGGGATAAGAGAGAGTGAATGGGAGGGCTTGGGAGGGGGAAGGGAGTTTGAGCAAGGGGATACATGGATAAAAAATATGACTTTATTTATAATAAAAAAAGAAAACTTAAAAAAATCCCCTGTCCACATGCAGTGTACCTTCTCTCAGATGAGACAAATGATAATAAACAGGATAAAGGTAATAATGATCAATACTATGGGCTAAAATTGAGGCAGGGAGGAGCAGAGAGTAAATGGTGAATTCATCTCTTTGTCATGGGACGAGAGCTCCACAGGAGAAGACCAGAAAGGTGAGACCCAGTACTGAGCATATGTAGGTCGAGGACTACAGAGCCATGAAAATAATAAATAAAAATCCAAATAACTGAGAACTCTGGCACATTTAAGGAAGAGAAAGCAAGCCAGTTAACTAAAACAGACAGATTTTGGTGAAAGGTTCTGAAAAAAGCTGCCATAAAGCAAACTGCCTGCTCTCTAGACTAGAAAGGGGGCACCCTGAGACCCTGAGATCTTTTTTATCCAATCACAGTGAGGTACCAAATTACTACAGGGTTTTGAGCACTAGGATGCTAAGGTTGACTTGTGTGGAGGTACTTCTGTTATTGATCTATTTGACATTGACAGAAAGGAGAAAAAGTAGAAACAGAACAACAACAACAAAAAGATCAATCAGCTTCCATTATACCAGCTTTTCTACTTTTTACTGTGGAAAAACGTTTTCTCTCTGCCTTAAGCAAATTCCTTATTTTTTTTTAAGTAAAAATCAATTTGCTCACCAAACTTGTCATCAGTGACAATTCTGATGACTATGAAGTGAGGTATAGTATAGTATACCTAGTATAGTAGCTGCCTAAGGAGTGGGTCCAAAAAGAAAAAAAAAAACCACAACCTCTAGGAGAGGAAGGCTGATATCTGAGAAATTTATCCAGATGAATGTGGAGAAGAAATGCCCGTGGCCAGCTAGTTCCAAACAGAAAGCCTAGCCAGCTGGTGAGTACTCCTCTGGCCACATGTTGCTCTGGCCAACAAATGGCTGTTTTTTTGCAAATTTGTGCTCCAAAAGTTGAGGCCAAATATTGTACAAATTCTAATTAATATTTAATAAAAGCCAGAGCCAGATATTAGAAAAAAGCTAGAATATTAGAGATAGGAAATAGACCACAGTCAATTCTCACCCAGCCAACTTCTCAGGTTGAACAGGATAAATGCTATCTTCAAGAGTCCTCTACATGGCTGGTCACTCCTACAGAATACCTGAATCTCTGTTCCTCCTGCCTTACATATCTTTCCCACCTGCTGGCTTCATTTTCAGGTTCTACTCTGAATCATAATTCTAGAGTTAAGATTAAAGGTGTAAGCTACTACTGTTTGGTTGTTAGGCCTTGAACTTACAGAATACAGAAAGACCTCTGTTTCCTGTGTGATGGGATAAAAGGTGTGGAGTCACCACTCTCTGACCTTCATGGTTTTACTGTGGGAGATTTTGTTCTCTGATATCCCAGGCTGATCTTATTAAATATAAAATTAATCACAACATAAGCTTTAATTGTCCTATCTGTTCTCATGGCCCTATGCACTCACCAATCTTATATTTTGTTTTACCTGAGACAATGTTCCAATCCCTAAAAGCTGAATATTACTTCCTGAAAAGGCCAATCTGAATATCAAAATTTTAGTGAAATTATGGTTACATTTGCACCTGTGTTCAGTGATCCTTCCATCATAAAACCATTTATATGTATTTTTAGTTTTGGTCTTTGATCATTTATAGTGGGTTGCCAAAATGCTTGTTTTATCTCCTGAAGCTGTCTTGTCCTTGTTCAATTCCAGAGCAGTATTGTTCTCAGAAACACACAGTAAATCTTTTAACTATTCTATTGATAATTTTCTCTGATGATGATAAGAAATTGTTCAATAAAATTTGATATTGGGGTCTTTTGGAGACCCCCTAAGGCATTTTCTGATGGCAAAAGGTTACCTTGCCTATCCATTGTTGATCTTAATTCTTTAGTCAAATGGCAAGCTTTGCCATACCTTTTGCTTACCCCTTTTGTTTGAATTATCTCTAAAAAACATTGTTTCTAGGAACACCCTGCCTACAATCCCTTTCAAATGACTTTGTTTATTAGAATCCTAATATATGACATATTGATTTTTTAAAAAAATTCTAGAAATTACTTCTAGCAAAGCAGCATCATGAACGTGAGATCCTATATCAACCTTATTTCTAATACACTCATCTATTGCTGGAAATCTTGCCCTTAAAGACATAATCACCATTTTGCATTCTGAGGTAGCATTTTCAAAGCCAAAGATTCAATTAATATTGGTCTGACTTCTGGATCAAATACTATTCTATTTATAGCTTAGGTCAATCTTGGCAAAAAAAAAAAAATCAATGAAGACTTATTTTGAGTTTTGTGTAATTTTAGGAAGTGACTCATTTCTCTTTTCTAATTTTTCAACCTTGCCACAAGCTTTCAAAGCTGCTAGACAACAGAGGGCCAAGAAATGATCATCAAAATCAATCCCCCTCTGCAATTCAGTATATCAATCCTAACCTAGTAACTAATCTTGGAAAGTATCAATACCTCTAGCCCCGTTTTGTTATTCTATGGCCCTAAATTTCTCTGTCTACCATGTTCTCCACTGTAACTGGAGACAAGCTTCCAATATTGCTGCAGCTAAATCTTCCCAATCTTTTGGAATAACTCTATTTCCATGTTGCCTATGAACTTAGTATGTGCTTCACATAGCATGAATGTATACCATGTGAAATGACTTTTTCCTTAAATCTCCTTGATTTTATCAGTTCTATAGGATTCCATCTAATTTCTGGATAACCTCAGGGACTTCTATCATCTTCTGGTCTCTCTTGTATGGTAACTGGATAAACTAAGGTTGGTCTTTACTAATCTTGGGCATCCCCTCTTTAGTTTAATCATATGGTGGCTATGTAGGTTTTTCTCTAGATTCCTACATTTGAGTATTTTTCTTATTTTCATTAGTAAATCTTTCTAAGGCTAGTATCTTATCAGACAGCTTTTAGCATTTGGCATAAAAAATCACTATGACTATTATTGATAAAATATTAGCTACCAGGCTGATAGTACTAATGATTAGTATTATATTAGCCTCAGTTAAGTCATTTGTCTTTTCATTTTCTGCTTTTATTTTTAAGCCATCTAAAGTAACACTATACACAGTCCTAACTCCGTGCATTGTGATATTTCTCATCCTTAATGTAGGAAAAAATGTAATATTATTTAACTCCTTCCTTAAGGATTTCCAAGGTTTCTCATAAATTCTACTAACTTTTCAGTTTGTCCATAGCAGCCTTGGCAACAGTGGTAGTGATGCTATGGAAAACAGCCAGAGGTGACAGCAGCAGCCAGAGATGGCAGCAGCAACAGTGGTACTGTGTCCATAGCAGCCTTGGCAACAGTGGCAGTGGTGCTATGAAGAACAGCCAGAGGTGACAGATAGCAGCAGCCAGAGGTGGCAGCAGCAGTGCTGCTGGGTATAGCAGTCAGCAATAGCTGTATCTGGAGCCAGGGTGAACAGCGTGGGACTCTGGGATGAATTATCTCCTGTACACTTGTGGAGAAGTAGTGGTGGCAGAAGCCACCATGCCAGCTGGCATCACCTAATGTCCCATGTTAAATGCCAGTTGATTTTTATCTAAATGTATATTTGTGATTTTACCATAAAGACTGGGGAGCCAGAAACTAGGATAAAAAACTACCTAGCTCAGAGAGGTAAGAAGCAACTAACTGACCTTCCTCCTTAGGCTGCATCTCAGAAAAAGAGACCTTTTTCTGGCATTCCAATCCAAAAGGAACCATAAAACTCTAGGTTCCTCCCTTATATTTCCTGTGAGCTTCTCTATCTTACTGACTCCTTCTTAACCCTCTATGACTATTTCCTGTCAACTAGCTGCTGGCTCAGCCTCCTGACCTCGGGTTTTTATTTAATTAACACAATCTCAAGGTTCACAGTGTAATCAGATATCTTGCAATACCCCTGAGCACTCCTTGTTACTTAGCCTCTCTGGGTCTGTAGATGGATAGTAGCATGATTACCATTAACTTGATGGCTAATATATGTTTATAAATTATTTCATAGCATGTTTGTCTTTCTGGGTCTGGGTTATCTCATTCAGGATGATTTTTTTTCCATCTCCATCTATTTGCCTGCAAATTACATGGTGTTATTTTTTTTAACATCTGAGTAATAATCTATTCTGTAAATATACCACTTTTTCTTTATCAGTTCTTCAGTTGAGGAACATCTGGGTTGTTTCCAGTTTCTGGATATTGTAAATAATACTTCTATGAACATAGCTGAGCATGTGTCCTTGTGATAGGATGAAGCATCCTTTGGGTATAAGCCCAATTGGATTGTGAGGTACATGTTTGTACTTCCATCAGTAATGGAGGAGTGTTTTCCTTGCTCCACATTCTTGCCAGCATGTACTTGTGGTTTTGATCCTAGCTATTCTGATATGTATAAGATGGAATCTCAGAATCCCTTTGATTTGCATTTCCTAAATAGCTAGGAATGCTGAACATTTCTTTCAGTGCTTTGAGACCATTGGATACTCTTCTGGTGAGAATTATATATTCTTCAATTTCTTTATTCACAGACTTGAAGTTATTGTCATACAGGCCTTTACTTGTGTGGTTAAAGTTATCCCAAGATATTTTATATTATTTGTGGTTATTTTGAAGAACGTTTTCCCCTTAATTTCTCTCAGCCTGTCCATCATTTGTAAATGGATATACTACTTATTTTTGTGAGTTAATCTTGTATCCAGCTACCTCACTGAAGGTGTTTGTCAGCTGTAGGAGTTTCTGGTAGAATTTTGTCACTCACTCATATGTACTATTATATCATCTGCTAATTGTGATACTTTGACTACTTCACTTCCAATTTATGCTCTCTTAACCTCCTTTTGTGTCTTATTGATCTAGCTAGAACTTCAAGTTCTATATTGAATATATATGGAGGGAATGGACAGTCATGTCTTGTTTCTGCTTTTAGTAAATTGCTTTGAGTTGCTCTCCTGTATTCTACCTACCGTCATGTATTAAAGCTGATTTTCAAAAGCAACAGAGACAACAGAAAGCCTACAAATTCATGAAAATTGAGCAACTCTCTATCAATGTAGAAATCAAGAAAGACTTCCTATTATTCAATGAAAATGAATATACAACTAACACAAAGAAATGGAACATAATAAAAGCAGTGCTAAGAGAAAGGATCATAGCACTAGCATCCTCATAACAAAATTAGAGAAATCTCATGATAGCAACTCTCCAGAATACCCAAACCTCTAGAAGAAAAAGAAACAAACATACTCAAGAGGAGTAGATGACAGGAAATAATCAAACTCAGGACTGAAATCATAAAATAGAAACAAAGAGAATAATATAAAGAATCAATGACACAAAGAGTTGGTTCTTTGAGAAAATCAACAAGATAGACAAACCCTAATCCAAACTAACCAAAAGGGAGAGAGGGACTATCCAAACTAACAAAATCAGAAGTGAAAAGGGGAACATAACAACAGATACACAGGAAATTCAAAGAATCATTAGGTCACACTTCAAAATTCTGTGTTCCATAAAATTGGAAAATGTAAAAGAAATGAACAAGTTTTTGATAGATACCACTTTTGAAAGTTAAACCAAGATCAGGTCAACAATTTAAATAGACATATAAGACCCAAAGGAATGAAAGCAGTCATTAAAATTTTTGACCACCACATCTAAAGCCCGGGGTCAGCCTGTATTAATGAAAGAATTCTTCTTTCAAAGAAGAGCTAATAATAATATCCCTCAAGTTATTCCACAAAACAGAAATAGAAAGAACATTGTGAAATTCTTTTCATGAGATCACAGTCATCATGATACCAAACCCATACAAAGACTCAACAATGAATTACAGACCCGTTTCCCTCAAGAACATTGATGCAAAAATACTCAATAAAATGCATGCAACTGAATCCAATAATACATCAAAAAGATCATTCACATTAATCAAGTAGGCTTCATCCCAGAGATGCAGGGATGGTTCATCAAGTGAAAAACTGTCGATGTCATTCACCATATAAACAAACAGAAAGAAAAGATTTAAAAAAAAAAAATGATTATCTCATTAGATGCTGAAAAAGCCTTTGACAACATCCCTTCAGGATAAAAGTCTTAAAGAGATCAGGGATAATAAGGAACATACCTAAACATAATACAGACAATTTACAGAACCCAATAGGCAAAATCAAAACAATTTTATTGATTTTTATAACTCAGTACCATTCTGGTGAGCAACTAGGTGAAAACAAATTGACATCTTCCCGGAAATGGTTCAATTGCTGCTTCCCCCAAGCTTTGTATGGGCAAAGGGCCAAACATGGAGCTGCTCAGACAAGAATGGTCTTGAAATTGATCTCTGGCTCCAACATAATTGCTACCATGGACACTTGCTAACAAAACTGAGCTTGATTTTCTTCGTCATTTTTTTTTTTATTATTATGAATTAACCTTTTTCCTGGCAGGGTGCTGAACTGAACCTAAGCATCCTTAGATACTCCAGTGGACCTCCAGTGACTTGCTTTTCATGCTTTCTCACAACTCACTTGGTTAAATAAAAATGAAAACATAAATAATTTCTAAATGACCACAGTTCACAGTAGATCATTAAGCTTCTGTGAGGGAGATGTGGTTTTATTTTAAAGTCCACACACAGCCTTAAGAATTTGTGTGTATGTGTGTATTATACACACTTTGTATGTGCACATATAAAATATAACCTTAAGAACTGTGTATCAATAACTATGAGCATTTCCAGGAAAGAATAAGTTTATTTAAATTATACTAACTGTTTATAAAAATAGAGTAATTATTTTATCATCAAAATAATCAGTTCTAACAAAACTTCCCATTAATATTTTCAAAATGCTTAATAGAAACATCTCTATAAATACTCTAATTCTGTTTTGGTTTAACTGAAATATTGGTGTTGGAGCATTCCCAGAATTCACATTATTAATTTGGTACTTGGGGTAGAGCCTCTCAGAGCAACTGAAAATCCTGCAGAACAGTTGACATTGAGGAAAAAGCACATGAAGTGACTGGAGGACACTCTGGACAGAGCCATGATAGTGCCTTCAGATACATGCCACAAACCAAAGTCATGAATGTTCACCGAGGCTTCAACAAGTGTGGCTTCTTTAAACATTGCAGCCCACAGCTCGGTAGGTGCAGGAAAACATTTATGGAGTCAAAAATTATTGAAGTTTCTCCTGAAATTCCTCAGGCAAGAAAAGAAGGCAGTTAATTGTGGTGGTATAATGTATATTTAACATAATTAGTCTGGAATATTAGAGGACAAAACCACCCACAGAGTCAAACTATGAAGGTCAGGGAGTGGTGACCCACCCCTTTAATCCCATCACTCAGGAGACAGAGTTCTCTCTGGATCTCTGTGTGTTCAAGGCCACACCTCAAGGCAGTGGTAGCTCACACCTTTAATCCTAGCTCTAGGAGAACTGAACCAGGAAATAAAATATTTGAGCAGGGATAGAGGAAAGGAGAAGGTCAGCATTCAATATGAGCAATAGTCAGTCTAAGGCATGATGAAGATAGGATTTACCCTGTTCATCATGCAGAGATTACCAGTCGAGAATTGGCTGTGGTTTGCTCCCTATCTCTCTAATGTCCCAGCTTCCCCCAGTACCTGGCTCTGGGTTTTTATTACAATACTAAATGGAATTTGTGTAATATCAATTGTGGAACTGGTTAAAACATTACCAGCAGTTCATGTTTAAATTCTTACTTGATGCCTCTTATGACCAAGTTGGGCCAACAATACCTTTAATAGTAATGGTTAAGTTTTGGCAGCCTGGGATGTAGCCCACACATAGAGCTCTGGATACCATAGAGCTCTGGAAAACTGATCATTGTGGTTCATACATATAATCTTATCACTTAGGAAGTGGTACAAGAGAATCAAAAGGGCAAGACACTCAAGATTACCCTTGGTGTCACAGTGAGTGGGACACCAGGAGGGACACATAAGATCTTGTCTCAAAGAAAAAGAAGGAGGAGGGGGAGGAGAAGGAAGAGGAGGGAAAGGATGAAGGGAAAAACCAAAATCCTTCTGTTTTAGAATAGATTTGACACCAGCCTCTCCATCCTGCTCTTGACTTTCTACTCTTGGTCCCACCATGGTCAACTTGAGCGATGTGGGAAAACATTTGTGTTGGGGTAAATTTTTTATCAAATATTTTATCATGGTAAACTGCATTACATTCTCCCACTATATACTTTTATTTATTTTTTATTAAGTTCTGCCTCTGAATTTATAACTTACTCTGCTCTACTTTAGGTAGTGACATTTTTATTATTTTACAAATTTAAAATGTATTTATCTTACTTTATGCATTTGAATGTTTTACCTGAAGATATGAAAGAGCAGTACATGTGTACCTGTTGAATCCCCTGGAACTGGGTTGTAGATGGTTGGAGCCTCCACATGGATTCTAGGAATTAAACCTGGGTCCTCTCCAAGAGCAAAAAATGCTCTTAATCACTGAGGCCTCTCTCCAACTCCTTCATCTACAGCTTCTGAATTAAATTCCTAGCATATAGATTCACTATTTTTGACAGGTTTTTTTCCTATTTAGCCCAGGCTGACCTGAGATTTATGATCCTTCTGCTTCAGCCTGAATTTTAAGATTATAAATATTCACTACCGTATCTGTCTTCTAACATGTTTATTTGTTTAACTTTCTTTAAAAGATGGCCCTCAGAACTATTGTCTCTCTGGTACTTTATACTTTTACGTACATTTAACATATCTTATGGTAGTTTGAAAAAAATGACCCCCAAAGGGAGTGGCACTTTTAGGAGGTGTGGCCTTGTTGAAGTAGGTGTGGTTTTGTTGGAGAAACTGTGTCAATGTAGAGGTGAGCTCAAGTTATGCCCAGTGAGACATACCACTTCCTGTTGCCTACACAAAATGTAGAATTCTCAGCTATCTCTCCAGCACAATGTCTGCCGGTAGACCAACATGCCCTGCCAAGATAATAACTAAACCTCTAAACTATACGTCACGCAATTAAATGTTTTCCTTTATAAGTATTGTTGTGTCATAGTGACTCTTCACAGCAATAGTAACCCTAACTAAAAATATGTATACATACAGTTGAATTTTGTTCTGCTTCTGTTCTGACCAGTTGGAGTCAAATAACCCATGTTATAGTCAAGTTGCTTTCATTCAAATAAATGTGTAGGTCCTGGTAGAGCAGGGTTAAATCTAGCACCTTCTTTTGTTTTCTCCTGATCTTGCTATCTCTATCCGTTCTTGACTGCTCTTAAGCTGATTATATTTGGAATATTATATTTTTTGCATTTTTAGAAATTTATAATCTACTTTTATCCTTTTTCTTTTATTTGAAAGTTGAAATGCAGATTAATTCATCCAAGTCTAATGTTATTTGATATTTTTGTGTTCAACTTAATACAAAAATCTCTTCTAAAATTTAACTATTTACCATTTTTATCTCTTGCCATTTTGTCAAAATCTTAATTAAATAATTTTTAAATACCAAAAGCACTGCCTTTTAAATTTGACAGCTGAATTCATCTGGAGTTACCCACGTATTTCCCACTTCCTCTGCTTTGTATCTCGTTTTACAATTCAGATCTTCCATCTGGAATCATTTTCTTCTGCAGAAAGCACAAGGTTTACAATGGCTCCTAATGCTATCTTAATGTGCTTGAGATTTATTTCATCAGAGTCATATAAAGTATTTCAATGAATGTAGAATTATAACTTGGAAGTTATTTTCTTGATGTATATCGAAGACAACATTCCACAAATGGTCCTCCCTCCCTCCCTCCCTTACTCCTCCTTCCCTCTCTCTTTCCCCCTCCCTCCCTTCTTCTTTTTTCCACAATGCTAAACAGGAAGCCAGGGCCTCACACACACCAGTCAACTGTTCTACCACTGAACTACACTTCTGTTCTTCTGAGTCTATTTATGTCCCTAATTTAACTATCAAGGTAATGATAGCCTCTGTAAGGATGACTTGTCTGTATTCTCTGCCCATTTTTCCATTTTTATGTCTTTCTTGTCTTTAATTTTCTAGAGCTTCCCTGTAATTTGTCTAAGTGTATAGTACTCTTCATATATCCTTTTAGGAAGTCATTGACTTTTCAGCAGCTTTACACTTTGGATTTTTCACTTCCACTGGAAAACACTTTCTTGTCATCTCTTTAAACAAGACTTGTTTCATATCTTTGTTCCTCTACCCTAAGAGTGATGAGGACATACATAGTATATATTTGCACTCTCCCCTCCACAATCAATGCTTTTTTATGTAATCTCAGTTCTTTCATTATTCTATGGCTTTGCTTTGAATATTTCTACTTGTTACCTTATTCATCAATATTACCTTTACCATGCCTAACCTCATATTGAGTAGTCTTCACATGTATATCACCTGCCATTCAACTTTCTCCTTGAATTCTGGATCTGTGAGTGTTAAATCATCTCACTCTATATTCTGTGAATACTTTCTCTTCTATATCATCCTTGGTTTGGGTTCTTTATGCCATACTCTGCTCCAGATAACATATTCTAGTTTATATCTCAGTTCTGGAATGTTTTTTCAATGTATGCCAAATTTGTTCTTAAAGTTATATTTAAAGATATTCATTTCTTTTTTATTTCTTAAACTCTTGTATGTTTGCTTTTGGTAGTATAGCACTGATCTTTCCAGTCCTTTGCACCTACTGATACTCAAGATGAAGCAGCTGGTCTTTCTAGTCCTTTGCATCTGCAGAAAGTTAATATCACACAGCATTTCCTTCTCATTCACCCTACAGGTCACCTCTGTTCCATGATGATTATCAACGATAGATTCAAAGTGCCAAACTCTAGGAATAGAACAGACTTCCATCCTTCCTTAACTTATGCATAGTTATTTATACATGATTTAACTAAAATTTAAAAATTATTAATATATTATATGCTTAATATGTTTTTAAAATGCTTTTAATCTTTTCTGTTCTCTTCAGCAACTAATCTAAGCAACAGAATATGCTGTGAAGTGTATTTCTTTTCCCTATAAGATTAGATTAACATTGGTTTATGTGAAGATAAATATAACTATATGATACTTTTAAAGAAAAGAAAAACATTGGATTCATTTTTTCTACTCGGTGTGGGTAATCTGATATTCTAGCTTGAGTCAGCCCTTCCATCCCAATTTCCCTCTGACCTACTCCTTTCCTAAAGACAGAAAGAGGCATGCGACTATCTTATTTCTGTTGCTGTTTTCCTATGGGATATTTCAAAGAATTCCCCTTTAAGTTATATGTTCTCCCTTGGATCTGTCTCGTTTTTCTTTGTTTTCTTACAGCTTTTACTCACAGTGTTTTCTTCATTTGTTCTTTTCTTTCTAAACTTGCAGGGGGATCTCAAGCTGTAGAAATAATAATGTCTTGATTGATTGCTCATTCTGTTCTTTGCCCCCCCCACACACACACACCATTTGTTATTTTTAGTTTTATGGTCTCTCTAAAAGTAATCTCCTATGTGTTTCAATTATTTTTTTCATTTATATAGTATTGCATGGACACTATAGAGACTATAAATTATATTTCAGAAGCACTTTATTCCTGGAGCTTCTTGGTAAATGGCCTAATTATCACAAGATCCTCCTTCTCACAACTCAAATGCATATTCTTTGTAACTATCTTCAAATACAGGGTTTTTTTTTCCTCCATAATGCTTGTCTTTGTTGTTTATCACTTCAAGGGATCATTTGCATACAATATGTATAATTCAAACAAGTTGAATTTGACAGGTAGGGGTAGATACATAATATACATATATATATACTTCTCGTTACATAATAGACTTATGAAAAAATTCATGAATATATTAGCTACCTGCCTAAAAACCTATCTATACATATCTGTATCATTTTTTGCCTAGATAGAGTTTTATCTACCAAAGAAAATAGTAAGAGAGTATCCAGGAGTGAATTTCTCTGCTCCAGGAGGAGTACCTTCAATGCAGTGTACTTCATCCCTGTACATAGGAGGGCTTGATCTGTCTCCAAGATCCTCATTGTTATGGAAGCCAGTTCTCCTTCAAATCTTCTACAGATCATCTGGCAACACTGAGCAACCTGACAGTGCTTACTCTGTTGTCTGATAGAGAATATTGTTCTTCCCTGTTCATCTCTCTCAAAGCACTTCTTCTCTGTGCCCCTTGGGGAAAATCATCAGAATTGTTTTTCTGTGCTTTCTATACAAGAGGTAGATGGAACTTTTTTTCATACAATGTATTTTGATCATATTCTTTTGTGTTGTCAATTTTTCCTTTCTTGACTTTTCATTGTTCTGTTTTATCTTTTAAGAAAGAACATGGATTATGGTTTCAGCAGAATAAATGTTCCCTTAGCAATAAAAAAATTAAGCTTCTTACTATGCACTTGATTAGATAGGAAGGCTGCATCACCATCTTCATAGATTAAGAAACATACTTTATTGTGAACTAACTGCCAAAAATGTAGATGTCACATTTCATTTTTTTACTTCCTGAGAGAAAAGAAAGGACAGAAACAAAGCCAAGCCAAGTCACTAATTAAATTCTTCCAAAAAGTTCTTTGCATCTGGTAAACTTTTGTTGATGTCAATGTTTGTTTGTTTACCTGGACAAATAAAAACAAAACATAGCATTTTAGGTACGTACGATTTTATGAAAAAGTTACTCTTGTTAAAATTATTTTGTAGAAGATATAAATCAAAATATAACCAGACTACAACTCACAGCTCCAGAGAAGCTATCTGAAAAGGAGGACCCTAAGAGGGATGCATGGATCATTATGAGAAGAGGAAATAGATGAATCTCCTTAATAAACTGGGAGTAAGAGGGCAATAGAGTGGAAGGAATAGGGGATGAAAACATGAGATAATGAGATGGCCAAGCTGGGAGGGGTTTAGAGAGGGAGAACCATAAAAGATCTATCTTGATAGATGGAGACATTATGGCATTATGGAGAAACCTGGTACTAGGAAAATCCTAGGAATCCACAAAGATGATCCTAGCTTAGACTACTATCAATAGTGGAGAGAGTGCCTGACCTGGCTACTCCAATACCAGATTACTAAATACCCTAAGTGTCATTATAGAACCTTCATCCACAGCTAAGAACATGACCAAGCTCCCAGAGTCCAGTCATGAACTTTAGACCAACATCTATCAAGCCCGCATGGGACTGGACTAGACTCTCTGCAAACAGGAGGCAGGAAATGGCATTCATAAATAGGAATAAGTCTCCATGCTCCATGTATTTATTTGGGACCTTGATGGTGATCCCTCAAAGAGTCAAAAAAAAAAAAAAACCCATACTTTTTGGCATTGCACTGTTAGGCTCAAATATCCATGTATGGACTGAGGGAGCTAAGAAAAAAAAAGGGAGAAAAAAAATCCTGATATGGGTCCTTCAAAAGTTTTTGCCATACAGCAGAAAATATAAACATCTCTATTCATACTAAGTAGAAACAAAAAACTAAGTAAAAAAAAAAAATGCCTGCCAAGATACAGGGCACTGGTATTCCAGAGCTTGGGGGTTGAATGCAGTTCTTGGTCATCTACCTTTGACTTGATCCATGAGCTTTAGCCTTGGCCTTTATGGATCAAGGACTGGGCAGAGCCAGCCACGAAAGCTGCTGCAAAGCTTTTAGCCACACCCACCACTTAGCAGTTTCAAAGCTCCTGTGGTTAAAAAAAAATAAAAACAAAGATAGGTAGTAAAGAGGTCTAGATCAGAAAACAAACAACCCTAAACTGATACCAGTGTATTTAACAATGTACATAGGCTTAGGAAAGAAAAGAGAAAGATGTTTGTTTTCATTTAGGGAAACATAGGATAAGAGAACTATTAATATGAGATTTTTTTGCATTGGTATGGATTTTGGTATATTGATGCAAATTAAAGTTATTTTTGTTATATTGTATATGTTTCTACTCTTGTTTGGGGTACTGTGCTTATGAAGCTCCTTTAAACATGTAATGTATAATTAAGAAATGAAGTTAGTGGTTAGTCTATAATAGCCAATCTTGTAGTCGTATTAGATATGTTTTCAGGGTTATGCAGCTATATTTTAGACATTTAGATGTTCAAACACGTCAAATACCTACAGAATATAGTATTTAAAATATTTAATAATCTTAAGGTTTTCCATGATGATGAGACACATCTGCTCCTGGTAGCACCAATTTATTTCATAAAAGAATAGTGGGCATCAAAGAAATTTCGTATGGAGTTGGCTTTCAATATGTCAAGACTAGCCATTTGGGTAAGAAACTGTTCTTGCCTTGACTGCTGACAGTATGCTGTACAGACTGGAAAACAGGACCCAGAAAAATACTGTTGAACTTTGCCAAGACTTTTACAGGACAGTCCTTCTAGATTCCTGGTTCACAGAAGAGTCTGACAAAGATTCTGAAGGACACAGAGAAAAGTAACTAATCAATTTTTCCAATACAAGGTAGGACAGTCTTTCAAATTTTCTGCTTCACTAAAAAGTCTGCTAGATATTCTAGGCCTGTAGGCTATAGATTGAAAGCTCCAACATTGTATAGTAACTTAAGTGACTGTCCAGGCAGCCAGATATCTCTGATTTTAGGTAACATTATATCCTTTTAGGATCTTTGATGGAGTTAAAGACTGAATAGTTAGAATTATAGTTTTTTCATAGTTATTACAGAAAGTAAATTAGGTATAAACCTCTGGAATCACTAAGATAAGATAGATAATGGAATATTTTCTCTTAATGTACTAAATACTAGTGAACTGAATATTGTAAATGTAATTCTTAATAATTGTTTTTGTTATATATAGTTTTACTATGTTAGAGTTTCTATTTAGACAAAAGTGGGAAATGATGTAAAATATTAATTTAAAATGTATTACATTTGTTTATACTGCAGAATATTTGTTTAATAATAAAAAATGTATTCCTTTATATTGCATTTGTTTAACTCTGTGAAGCTGTGTTACTTTGCCTCTCTAAAACACCTGGTTGGTCTAATAAAGAGCTGATTGGGGTGTTCTGGGAAGGAGAAGAGCCTGCTTCTGCTCCCTGCTCCGCCATGGCTCGCGGTCCGAAGAAGCACCTAAAGCGTGTGGCTGCCCCGCGCCATTGGATGCTGGAAAAACTGACCGGTGTGTTGGCGCCCCGGGCATCTGCAGGCCTGCACCGCCTGCGGGAGTGCCTGCCGTTAGTCATTTTCCTCCGGAACACACTCTCTGACCGGAGACCAGGTGAAGAAGATTTGCATGCAGCGCCTCATTAAGGTCGATGGCAAGGTCAGAACCTATGTGGCCTACCCAGCGGGCTTCATGGATGTCATCAGCATTGAAAAGAGCGGTGAGAACTTCCGCCTGGTCTACGACACGAAGGGCCGCTTCGCTGTGCACCGCATCACGCCCGAGGAGGCCAAGTACAAGCTGTGCAAGGTGAGGAAGGTCTTCGTGGGTACCAAGGGCATTCCGCACCTCGTGACGCACGACGCGCGCACCATCCGCTACCCTGACCCGCTCATTAAGGTCAACGACACCGTGCAGATCTCGCTGGACACCAGCAAGATCACCGACGCCATCAAGTTTGATACCGGCAACCTGTGTATGGTGACCGGAGGGGCCAACTTGGGGCGCATCGGCATCATCACCAACCGGGAGCGCCACCCCGGCTCATTCGATGTGGTCCATGTGAAAGATGCCAACGGCAATGGCTTCGCCACCCGTCTTTCCAACATCTTCGTGATCGGCAAGGGCAACAAGCCGTGGATTTCGCTTCCACGAGGAAAAGGAATACGCCTCACCATCGCCGAAGAGAGAGACAAGAGGCTGGCAGCCAAGCAGAGTGGGTGAAGTGGACTCTGAGGGACATTGGGGGGTATGCTTATATTTATTTCTACTTAAAGTTTTAAGCAGCATGTTGAATTAAAAAAGGAAGCAAACTTCAAAAAAAAAAAAGAGCTGATTGGTTAAGAGCTAGGGAGGAGAGGAATAGGTAAGGATGGCATGTAGAGAGAATAAGTAGGAGGAGAGATCTAGGGAAAAACAGAGTGAGAAGTTAAGAACAAGAAAAGAAGACAGTCAGGGGCTGGCCACCTAGCCACATAGCCTGCCTCAGAATAAGAAGGGAAGAAAAATATATAGAATAGAGAAATATCAAAAGCCCAGAGGCAAAATGTAATTAAAGAGAAATGGGACAATTAAGTCAGAAGAGCTGGCTAGAGATAAGCCAAGCTAAGGTTAGACATTTATAAGTAAAAATAAGTCTCCCATATATTTAGCTTGGAGCTGGCTGGCAGGCCCCAGAATAGTTTAAAAAAAAAATCAATTATAGCAGATAGTTGTAAGCTGTTGTATGGAAGCTGGGAACTGAACCTGGCTCTTCTGGAGAACAATAAGCATTCTTATCAATTGAATTATCTCTCCAGTCTTATCATGCATATATTCTAACTAGAAGTAAATGTTATTTTACTACATAACTTTTTGTAGCTAAAAATTCACCTCACCTATTTAGAATTTTTTTTTTATTCAGTGCAACTACTGGTACCCAATGTATGATAAATACATATGACAAAATATATGAATCCTAAACTAACTATGTAACAATACAGAATAGATAATTATATGCGTAAACCACCATTGCAACCATCAACACCATGATCAGAAAATTCAAAACAGTGATTTGAGAACTTCAATGCATAATGGTAACATTTAAAACTTTCTGGAGGCTGTATGAATGGATCAACAATATTCACACATTTTGTTTACTCATTTAACACCCTTGCTACTTTAATACCCAGTTGACAGAGCAGAAAACTGAGATTTAAAGAAAGTAGATACATTAGCAACCACAAAAGGATGCATTTGACCCTACTTTTTTTCTGATTCTGAAGTAGGCACTATTTTTATTTGACCAAGTTGTTTTATTTATAGACATTCATTATAATGATACCTTGTTCTGTACCATATATACATTGTGTCATGAATCATGTAAACTTGAATAAACTTTCAAATGGGTCATAAAAGATTATACAATAAATTTTCTCATGCTATCACAGTTGATAGTATGGAACTATTTTGAAATATGAGCCAGTCATAGTATGCTTGAAAAATCACCAAGAATGTTGTCTTTAAAGTATGTAATGGACCTGTAATAAGATGTGAATTAAAACGCATGTGTATTTCAAATTTAAATATTGGAAAATTTATCATTTGAGCAGAATACATGACTCAAGAATATGTAGTCTCCAAAAGCTTTAACTAGGTCAGAAAAAACACATACATCAATGACTACTACTGTGACAAAACATCATAACCAAGGTAACTAGCAAAAGAAGGAGTTTAGTTGGACTTCAAGTTTCAGAGTGCTAGAGTACATGATGGAAAAGTGAAGTCCTAGCAACAGGGGGTTGGACCATCAGCTGAGAGCTTACGGCCTGGTCCACTAGCATAGAGCTCAAAGCCTGCCCTTGAGACACATGTCTTCCAACAGTCACAGTTTCTTATTCTTCCCAGACAGTTCCACCAACTGGGGATAAATTATTCAAACATGTGAGCCTCTAAGGGCCATCTTCATTGAAAATATCACATTTTCCTACTTTGATGCAGTATTGGAGGAGAAAGCATATGTGGAATTGAGTGGTGGGTGGGATAACACAGATGGCCTCAGGAGACCTAGTTAACAAATGCTTGGGAAGTCGGTGTGCACACTGTGTGACACAACTATTATTAAAAAATAAGTCACACCATCTTGCAATTAAATTACACTGAAGTTAAGGTGATAAATCCTAATTGTTTTAGCCCACCACAGTACTAATTATACTCATACAGTTATTTCTGTTGTGTCTATACTGTGGAAACGGTACATGTTGTCATACATCGCATGTCTCTTTTAAGCTCTATATTCAGTGACATAAATTGTGCTGGGAGTTTTTATTCTGCCAGTTTGGCAAACCAACAGATAAGGGCTGGATTAAGGGATTGTTAATTTTCAAATTATAGATTATAAATAGTTTTATAAAGTACAATTATAAAGTACAAACTAGTGGGTTATTATAAAGTTTAGTTAGAACCCTCCCTTATTTCCCATTGCCTGGGGCTGCTTTTGTAAAAACCGTGCAAAGTAGCACAGAGTTAAAAAAGACTCCATGCCCCACAAATCCAAAAACATTTAGTATTTCATCAGAGAGAAATTTTGCCAATCTCTAGTCTAGACTTGAGAGACTAGTTGACAGAATGTTAATTTTGTATGTTAAATATAGAAAGATTATCATATATACAATTATCACATTTTAAATAACATAAAGATTTGGCAAAATGTTCAATATTCAAAAGCAACTATCTGATTCAGCAAAAAAGTTGCCTATATAATTGGCAAATGAGTAATGCCTCAATATATGCCATGCCAAGTAGAAAGAAGCTTCAGTTCAATTAATGTAATTTGTTGGGGGACAGAAAATAGCTTAAACAGTAGAACATATATTAATTTAACAATGATAAATGTATAACAAAAGTAATCAATTTGGGATGCAACTCCATTTGTTAAATCAAGGTTGAATGGCAGTAATATGTTGTCTATGATCCATGGATCCCTCTGGGAAGGGAAAATAGATAAGATGTCTTAAATAAATTGGGAACATGGGGGAGGGGGTAAGAGGAAGTGGAAAGAAAACACAGGGAATGGAACAAGACAGTTGGGTTAGGGGAGAGACAGAGAGGGAGAGCAAGGAAAGAAATATCTTGATGGAGGAAACTATTTGGGGGTTGAGGAGAAACCTGATGCTGAGGAAATTCCTAGGAATCCACAAGGATGACCCAGATAAGACTCCAAGCAAGAGTGTAGAGGGTGCCTGAACTCACTTCCCCTGTAATCAAATTGATGAGCATGCTAATTGCTCTCATAGAACCTTCATACAGCAACTGATGGAAACAGATACAGAGATCCACAGCTAAACACTGGGCTGACCTTCCAGTCCAGTGGAAGAGAGGGAGGAGGAATTATATGGGCAAAGAAATCAAGATCATGATGGAGAAGCCCACAGAGACAGCTGACTAGAGCTACTGGGAACTCACTGACTTTGGACTAACATTTGGGGAATCTGCATGGGACTGAACTGAATGTGGATGACAGTGGTGTGGCCTGAGCAGTTTGGGCAGCCTCTGGAAGTGGGACCAGGATTTGTCCCTAGCACATGAACTGTTTTGGAGTCAATTCCCTATATAGAAACACCTTGCTCAGCCTAGGGGCAGGAGGGAGGGATTTGGATCTGCCTAAGCTTGATATGCCAGAGTTGGTTGACTTCACATGGAGTCTTTGCCCTCTCTGAGGAGTGGATGGTGGTGAGGTGTAGGGAAGCTGGGGATGAGTGGAAGGAGAAGAAGGAGGGGGAACTGTGGATGCATGGAGAGTGAAGAAGGCTTTTAAATTAAAAATATTTTTAAAAATTGTCTATTATTGCACGAATTCTATTTTGTATTATAATAAAAACCAGGAGGTAGATATTGAGGAAAAGCTGGAGTATGAGAGAGAGGGGACAAACCACAGCCAACTTCTCAGGCGGAACAGGATAAGTGCTGTCTTCACAGGTCCTCAGTCTAACTGGTCACTCAGACAGAATGGCTCAATTTCTGACTTCTCCTGCCTTACATTTCTTTTTCTGCCCAGCTATTTTACTTCCTGATTCAACTCTCCTAGAGCTAGGATTAAAGTTGTGAACTACTAATGCCTGGCTGTTAGGCCTTGAATTTACAGAGATCCAGAGGGATCTCTGTCTGCCAAGTAAAATGTTTAAAGGCATGGGGTTATCACTCCCTGACCTTCGGGGTTTGGCTGTGGATGATTCTGTTCTCTGATATTCCAGACTATTTTTATTAAATATACAATATATTACCACGGAATATGAGCACAAGAGTTTAGAAAAACATCAGTGACAGTTTTCTATGACTTAACTGTCTACACAAAGCTCAAAAATGTTTAATGGCTCATGATTACCTATAAATAATATGCTATGTGTTGGCATCAATAAAATTGATAAAGACACATAAATGACTTTTTCATAAAACATGTCTTTAAGCAACTAGCTGAACATATCAATCAGGCATCAAAAGGTATGGTTTCTCTTTGTCCTAGTGATATTGAGACACTCAGGTTCTTGGATCTCATTGAATTCCCAGCAGTCTCACCCAGCCTCATACTGCCTAACTAATGGCCATTCAGCTCTTTATTAAACCACTCACAGTGACACATCTTCACACAGTGTAAAGGAATATTCTACAACAAGTTATACCACACCTGAAGGACCACCCACTGTGAGCAACCTTCTTCAAAGTCAGAGATAAACAATGTTGGAGAACAGGTGAATAAAACTTATGGCTAGAGCTTTAAGTAGCTCTAGAAACTCATTGACACCCACACATTGATTTTACACTGAGATCACAGTCCAATGTGGTGTGGTGGGTGGAGGGCAGAGGCTCTGCTCTGCATTCAAGTAGGGACCCAAGGTCCTTCAATTTAGGGGTTAAACCACCCCCAGAAGTCCTAGAGGATTGTGCGATGTCTTATTGATAGGTTTATAGGAGAGTGTGTACTGAGTATAGCAAGAGGTTTTAGGGCTAATTCTAGGGAATTCTGCGCCAAAGGAAATGGTCAATTTGGAATAGAATATTACTGTGTCATTGCTGCTTCTTTCCTCACTTCATAGATTGGAAATTTGTAGTACATGACTCTTACCCTTTAAGTTTTTTAAATTCATTTTATGTATATGAGTGTTCTCTCTGCATGAACACCTTTATGCCAGAATAGGATACCAGATCCCACTATAGATGATTGTAAGTCACCATGTGGTTGCCAGGACTTCTGGAAGAGAGTCAGTGCTCTTAATTGCTGAGCCATCTCTCTAGCCCTGTTTTGCCTTTTAAAGGACATCCTAGTGAACATGTTTAACTCATCAAAACTTCACAGTAAACATGAAAAGATCCAGGAAAACTGACCAACAATTGTCTGCTACAGGTGTGCAGGATTTGAGTTGGCTACTGCTGGAGACTAGGGAAAGAATGGGAGAGATGAGGTCAAAAGAACTTTATTTCTCTGATGTAATTGATTATGTTTCTAATTTGAATTTACAAAATAGTTGCTTGAGTTTTTATTCCTTGAGTGTTTATAACTTCAGACCATTAATGGAACTCCCCGAGTCTTTTCTAAAAACTTTGTGTAAGAAAAGGCAGACGCTCAAAGGAGATGTTAGGACAAGTAAAAACACAGAGAAGATTAAAGGAAGGTCTGAAATAGACAGCCTCAAGAATGCAATTGCACCAACTAATTGTAAACTTTAAAGACAAATACCCACAGTGTGATCATAGTGGGGTGTGTGCAGGTGCATGCTGCCTCACCATGTGTGTTGGTGGGTGTCTGAGAAACTTGCCAAATTCTATTTCTAGAACATGATTCTAAGGACAGCAGGGCAGGAATGTACTCCTGGAACAATGTCAAGCAAACAGGCCACCCTCCTCTTCCCAACCTGGGTGCCAGTAAAGACATACATGTGAGGGAGATGCTTCCACATGCAGCTCTCCATCTGTTTCCTGGACTCTTTGAACAGAATGGAAATGCTGAGAGCCGAGTCAAAGCCAGAGCCTCTGCTGTCAGTTGGCTCAAAGACACCTCCTCTCATGGTGTTTGGCACAGTCCATGTCAGGTACACACTTTGGTAAGAACAATAGTTCAGTTTCATCTATAACATGTGTTTAAACACTGTTGTTCACAGGTCTCCTTAATAAAACAAAAAGGCCAGGAAATGTCAGAGAAAGTAGTCCAAAACCTGACATGTAGGTACTATATACCATGTGATGGAGGTCTTCCTTTGCCCCTGGTGTGTAGGAAAGCCGCCACACGTGGTGGCCTTGACCGCCTTCTTCTTTTGGATGTTTCCTGGTGTAACTCTACCATCTGTTGTGAGGAGTATTCTGGGAGAGGCCTTCCTATTCTAGCAACCTGCAGAGGAATGACAGATGACTGTGGGGAGGGGGAGCACGTCCCCTTCTCTGAGTGGGCTTGCGTGACTTCAAGTCAAACATAGCTATAATTACAAATGAAATTTTAAAAAGAATGCATCCTCAAATGTCAAGGGTTGCAGTTTCTTTAACTGTCTTTCTATTTCTCATCTATTTTTTCCATCAATTTATTTGGGGGGATGTAAAAAAGAAACTCATAATCTTAGAACCCTACACCAGAAAGGTAGTCTTTGCATTTTACAAAGTAAAAATAATGACTAGTTAAGAAAATTCATAAATGATAGTAAACTGTGTAGCATCATTAATGAATGGTACAGTGTTATAACCAGAAAATGTTTATTTAAATTAACTCAAGTGTCCTGTGCTGTCCAATATGGCTGCCAGTATTCAACTGTGTTATTTCAATGCTTGAAATAGATGGATAGGTGCAGAGAGAGTGTAAAATGCACAGCCATTTCAAACACTCCATACAGCAAGAGAATATAATCTCTTGAATAATTTATATTGATTTCAGGTTCAAATGGTAAGACTTTAGTTACAAGAGACTAAATAGAATACATAATATTTAAATTTTTATTAAGTAGTTTTTATTTTTTAATGTGGCTGCCATAAAATTAGAAATCTCTTGTAGTCCACATATTTCTATCAGACACTTGGGGTAGCAAGTGTATTAAGGAAATTGTGGAAATAATAACTAGTTTGGAAACTCCCTTACTGGTCTCCTCTCAAGTTCACACTCATTACCCAAAGCTGGTTACTGACAACCACTATTTTCTGTTTTTCTTCCCTCTATTTCAGGAAATGAGAGGCAGCACACACTGTAATGCTGCAACTCATAAACCAGCAACTCCAACCTATATCTGGTCTACAGTGTCTGTCTAGCCAAAGCACATTGCATGGGTGGGAGAGAGGCATAGCAGGTGTCAATGTGCCACAGTGCATTGTGGAGATTACAGGAGAACCTTCGGTATAAGGGGGTGTGATGGCTATTCCTAGTTCTCAATTTGACTACATCTGGAATGAACTACAATCCAGAAATGGAGAGCACACCCGTGACAGATTATTTCCACTTCTAGTCCAGAACTTTAAGGTAGGGAGACATACACCTTTGATCCAGAGAAGACCCACCTTTAATATGGGCCACACCTTTTGCTGGAAACATATTAGGACAAGGAAGAAAGAAGTTTTGTTCTTTACCTGCTGCCATCACCTTGCCAGCAAGTTATTTCTTCACTGGCATTGGAGCCTACTTCTTTGGGATTCTAGCATAAACTGAAGACCAACTGAGACATTCAGGTGGCATGAATTTGAAGGACACCGGAGGGGAGTATATATGAGGGTTTGGAGGGAGGAAAGGAAAGAGAGACACATTGTAAATAAGTTATAATCTCAAAATTATAAAAACAACAGCAACAGAAGAGACATCTTTTTTCTTTTCCCTTCATTATAATATAATAGGTGGGATAAAGTAAACTTAGAGAACTTACTGTAACTCTTACAATGCATAAAACTAAAAGTTGTCACAGTATTCCATAGATCAGGAAACAGAAGAAAGAATAATTGACTTTATGAATCAATTATGAAAACATATAAGGATGATCTATAAACACTTGAAATCTGAATAAGACATTTTTATATACCCAATGATTCTAAGGTAACAAGGAAAAATTAGAAAACATATGACTTACATAAGTAAAAATGTGCAAGGTATGAAAATGCATCAGACTCAGCTAAGGCAGTGCTCTGGGACAAATGTATAGCCTTAAGTGTTTGTATTAAAAAAGAGGAGGGCTCTCAAATCCACAGCCAGATAATTTTGGAAGCTTTGACTAATATATTCTCTAACAAATACTCAGTGCTGTTTTTATAGCATGAAAGAATCTACAAATAACAGAAAAGTGATTGTGTTTGTGTTAAAAATCACTATGAAGACGAAAATTTGAATTTTATTAGGTTTTTACGTTACATACTATTATTAGAAGTTTTTAATTGAGTAAAAATATAGACGTAATCAAAATGATATATAAATTTAACACAATGTCAATTAAAAGCTCAATAGGATTTTGTTATACAATTTAGTTAATTAAAATATCTATTGAAAAATAAGAGATGTAAAAATACCAAAAAAAAGCAAAATCACAGGACTCACACTGAATGATTCTAAAGCTAACTATAAAAGAAATATACTGATCAAGAAACTCTTGTATCAGCACAAAGCTGCACATAGAACACTTGGGTATCATAAATAGACACTTACATAACTCATTTGATTTTTTTTGACAAGAATGTCTTAGTAATTCAGTAAAGAAAAGAGGATTTTCAACTAATTGACTTGGTGTGCTTTATAAAAAATAAGAAGCATGCAACTGCAAAGTTGGAGCCAACATTTATTGGCGTGCCAGAGGAGATCAGAGAAAGAGCAAGGATGAGGATGACCAAGATACAGTGTGTACATACAGGAAAATCTCAAAGAATAAACACAGAAGTAAAAAGTAAGTCTCAAATCATATCTAATTATAGGCAAAAATTAACTAAAATTGGGTCATAGACCTACATATAAAAAAAAACCCTAGAAAAATCCTTAGAGGAAAATAAAGTTTAAAATCTCGAGTTTGGAACATAGCCTTTTAGATAAGACACCAATAGCACCAACTACAGGAGGGAAGTTTTGATTAACTTGACTGTCAACATTTAAAGCTCATAGAAAAATGCTATTAAAATGGACATGCAAGCCAAGATTCAAAAAATATTTTAAAATTGCATACTGGATAGGGAATGTACACTGGAAAGATATGAAGACCTACAATGCAACTAAATAGTGGACAATATGGTCTGAAGAAAGGTCTGGGAGTAAGTTAGTTTCAGAGCAGTCAGGAGGCCCTGTGCTTGTGTTCCCAGTTAGACATAAGTGCAGGGGTGTCCAAAGGGAGGGAGGGAGGGAGGGAGGGAGGAATAAAAGATTAAAACAGTCGCTTTCTGAAAGAAAATGCAAATAAATGAAAAGAAACCATTGAAGTCACCACAGGATCTTATTACAGCCTGTTAAATGGCAACATTTAAAAACAATGACAGCAGGACAGGGAAGGTGCATGCTGGGATCCTCACACTTTGATGATCAGAAGGCAGCATGGCAGACCAGCATTGGGAAACATTTCATGTGTCTTATACAGTGAAATACAAACTTAACACATCACTGTATACAATCCCATAATCCTACTCAAAGATTTGTTTACTCCAAAAAAGAAAGGGCAAATGCTATGTCTACACAAAGCTCTACTCTGAAATATCTATGGAAACTATATTCCTAATTTCCACGAAGAACTGTCCATCAACTTATGAGTAGAATAAGTATATCATCATACATCCACCAATGATTCAATGCTGTAAGAAGCAGCTAGGGGCAAGATAGACACATGAGCATGGTTCCACTCCTGTCACATTCCACACAAAGAAAAACCACAGAGGCAGGAAATGATGTCAGTGACTGTCAAGTGATAGAATGTGCTAGTGTTGGGTTCTATGGGAAATGTGGAAATTTGGAAAGGGGGAAATATTCTTTATCTTCAATTTGATGGTAATTTGATGACTGCATGCCTTTGTGTATAATCATCGCATTGAAACCCTAGCATCGAGTTCTGGATCATCCTATTTATAGTTCATGAATATGCATACTTCTCGTGTGTGTGTGTGTGTGTGTGTGTGTGTGTCTGTGTGTGTGTGTGTCTGTGTGTGTGTGTGTCTGTGTGTGTACATACCATCCTTCTGGAACTGACCACGTTGTTGAGATAATGTCTCTCAGTGGCCTGGAACTCACTGAGGGGGTGAATCTGGCTGGCTTTCTAGAAACCTCCAGTGATCCACCTGTCTTTCTTCCCTCGACACTATGATTTGGCACACACTACCACTCTGGCTAAATCAATTTGTATTGCCCCATTTGGATACATAAAAAAAGAAATGGATGTTTTCAGTCATTCCAATTACAAAATGCTCTCATTTGACTCATTTTTCCTGAAATTTTTGTTTTTCAGATGCAATGGTGAGGTACCTTTGAAGTAGCAGAATACTCAACAAGAAGTATCTCATCCCACACAGGTGGGTCCCGCAGCACACATGAACCAGGATTTCTGTGGGGGTCCTCAATGGCTCTGTTCGCTGCTTGCTTTCTGCTTCTTTTCATTTTTATTCCAATTTCTCTTCACTAAGAAAAGATGTCCTCAGGCGAGATAAATGTGTGATTTACAACTCTCCAGAAATTCCCAGGTTCCTTCTAGGCCAGCTATGAGGACTAGATAGAGTGAGTTGCCTGCAGGTGCAGTCTCTGCTTGGGTTTTTATGAACAAATTTCAGGATGCAGTGAGCTCTCAGAGAAACCAAAAGATAGGAAATGATGTGATGAAGACATCAGAGGTAAAATAAACTGCACAATGGAGAGGGATTTGTGAGGACAGTGAGCCCAGGGCTGTGTGTCTATCTGTCTGTGTGTCTGTCTGTCTGTGTCTCTATGTCTGTGTGAGTGTCTGTGTGCATGTCTATGTGTATGAAGAAGGTCTCTGTGTGTGTCTATGCGTCTGTGTGTGTATATATATTTGCGATGGGGTCTCTGGATGAGGGTCTGTATGTGTGTGTGTGTGTGTGTGTTCAATGAAAAAACAGGAAACCCCTCAGAAAGATAAATCACATCAATTAAATAAGCCTTCAGTATACATATTTAGACCCTCAACAGTGTTGACTACTTTGGACTATAACACTAAATTGCATTTTAGGTACTAGCTGGTCTTCCTAGCTCACTGCCTTGTTTTATGAGTGGGTAGACAGCACACCAGCAGAAGAACAGAGAGCACATATCTGTGTATAAGCTCAGTGCAGTTGTCTCCATGCCACAACTGGAGGCAGGAGAGATCTTGGGTCTTCTCAGTGTCATGGTCAAGATTAGGCACACAGTGAGCAAGCAAGCCGGGTTCTACCCCAACCCCACCCTTTCTGATCCTGAATCCAGAGGCCTTGCTGAAAGTCTCCTGATGGACTCCCAGATCATCTGCCTCTCTTGGGCCTCTTATTTAACTTTGCTGGCCTGTCATTTCTGCTGATGGCCAGGACTCCAGGCCTCCTTAACTCTTCAATTCTGTAGACCAGGCTCTATGACCCCTTCTGTGTTAAGCTTTCAAAGAGAGTGAATAATGATGAGTCACATTTTGATTTTCTTCAGCCTTCTCTGCTGAGTCATGCCTTGGAAACCATGCTGTGTGGTAAGTTCCATATCTATTATGTGCCAAGTAGATGAAATTGGACTTGTTTTCTTCCTCACAACTTGAATGACAAATTATTGATTTGATATCTATTGTAACTTTGCCTTTGCCAAAGAAAATAAAGGTTACTCTAATATTTTTGGTTGTGAGTCTTTGTGTTCACGAGAACTCTCCTCTTCTAAAGGTTATATAGGAGTATGATTGATAGGGGCTGGGAGTCTTTGGTAGAAGACTGCCTGTAGTTTTTCCAGGGATTCCACTTCATGCTACATGAGAATCTTCACTGATGTGGCTGCCTGTAAATTTCCCTGAAGAGTTCCCAAAGGTAATGCTGATTTTAAATCACCAATGCTCCTATAAGTCATCCCAGCCCCAAGATCACCTTGGACAGAATCTGGGATCTTCTGGTGTCCTATCTGGGGTAAACAGGTTTTTTTTTATGTCTTCCAAGAACATGTTACCTCCTAGTTTGAGTCTCCAAAGGCAATATCTAGGAATTAAAATTGTTTTAAAAACTTGTCTCACATATGAGATGGATAGCCTGAACAAGAGATGCTTTGATGTTTTCAGTCTCTGGATTTCATTCTGTATTCACCTGAGAATAAGTATTACCACTAGTAAGTACTATGCTAGCTTCTTAAAAGAATAAAGAGAATTGCTTCTTAGTTTAAGTATCACTATTTGCCAGAAGCCACTGTAGTCTTTAATCATTTTACTTATGGCCTGTGAACCAAATCTGACATTTTTTTCCTCCCTCTCTCCTTCCATCTTTCTCATGTGACATTATATATAAGTGTGTGTGTGTGTGTGTGTGTGTGTGTGTGTGTGTGTGGTCATTTATATATGTTCATATGTACTTGAGGATATGTGTGTGTAGGTAGAAGGGACCAATTGCATGACTTCCTCAATCTTTCTCTACCTTATTATTTGAGACAAGATCCCTTACTGAATCTGATATCATACCTGGTTTTGCATGTGGCTATTAGGGAGCCCATCTCCAGCTCTTCAGCTTGTATGATGAGCAGTTTTCAACTGAGTAAATCTCTCTAAACCATACATTTGAGTTATTGTTAATTATGATTTGTTCATTAATCATCTCAATTAATATAATTAACTTTTTTCACAAAATAAAAATGGTGAGATTTTTGGGGAAAAAAGGGGCAGAATTCTTGTCACTATAATCAGCACTACATTTCATCAGGGATAAAAAATGAAAGGCAAGCAATTCCATCACTCTTAAAAGCTGTGCGTATATATGTGATTGCTTAATCAACAGACAATTTCTCAAATAAGGCCAAGCACTCTGTGGAGCCTTTCCCTGACCAGTGAGGAACATAAATAACGCTGACCCATTTGCTAACTGCAACAATGAGGGGAAAATGTTGCTAAAGGATGAAGGAACGAAGCTGTTATTTTCTTCATTGGGTTTTAAGCCTTTAACATTCTACCTTCACCAAACGTCATTGCTTAGGCTTCTTCTCAAACTCTTCCCTGTTAATGTTTTGAACTTACAACTCTTTGTTGTGGGAACTACATTTGCCTATGTGATGATGACAGGTAACATTAGCCTTTTCCTACCAGTAACATCTCCACACCTTTCCAAATGTTCTCTGGCTTCAAATTACTCCTACTGAAAATCACTGACTTAAGTCTACCAATTTAACTATTGTGATAAACTTTTAGAAAAGTAAAGACATTTCTTATGATGTGTTTTAAAAGACAAAGAAAGACCCCACATTTATTTAAATATTTGAACAACAAATGGATGGCAGACGAGGAGATGAATTGCGGAATCATTTACGTTGAAGTATCCACCATAGTGATGTAAACAAAGAGTTCTATCTGTGAAAGAGAAGAGCGCAACTGTGTTGTATTAGGTTTCTGGCCTGGACTTTTGGGTCTAGCCCTGAGGTTCTGACTCACTGTCCCACAGAAACACACAGATGCTAGTATTAATTTTATGCTAATTGACCTGGGACCCAGGCATATAACTTGCTAACTCCTTCTTCTCAATTCAACCCGTGATTCTTATCTTGTTTAGCCATGCAGCTCAGTACCTTTTCTCAGCAGCACTTCAGATTATTTCCTCTGTATTTCACTGGCTTCTATCTGGCATCTTTGCTCTGCTCTTTCTGTTCCTAGAGATTTCTTAGTCTGGTAGCACCTGCCCACACTTCCTGTCTGCCTTTGGCTAATCAGCATTTTTATTAAACCAGTAGTTGGGACAATTATTTACAATGTAAACAACATAATCCCACTATACAACTGCTTGGATTCAAAGCAAGAATAAAGTTTCTGCCTCTAAAGCAAGGGATAGACTTTTTTTTTCTTCTTTATTTTGTATTTATCAAGAAAACAGTAAAAAGAATTTAAAAATGCCGAAGAGTTAACAATAACTATACAGAGGATAATAATCATAAGCATGGCTTATCAAGGGTGGAAATGCAAATAAGATTACTACACATATATTTTCTTTGTGTTCAGCTTTCCCTCTGAATTTTTTTTCCATCCCTGTATATCCTTACTGAAAGTCTCTTCCCTCTCCCACCACATCTGATCATTTTTCTTCTCTGCAACTCCCCATCCCCTCCCTGGGCAGGGAGCAGACAGTCCTATGGTCACACTGGCCCAATAATGCTTGGATCAGTCTTCACTCCCGGCCAAATCCAGTTTTGTCCCCCCTCCCTCAAGAGTGAGTCAGGTGTTCCTATAGATGGACTGGGGTTTGAAGGGTCAGTCC